>DWHO01002207.1:0-13748 GCA_018247575.1 Eurytides lysithous rurik | reverse complement strand
TTCTGTGAGGTCGTGGTAATAACCCGGTTCGAGCCGGCCCATTCAGCAGCGGGAACAGCTGCGTGGCTCTACCACCTCAAAATAATATATATTATTATTATTATTACTGTATATAAACTGTATATATATATTATTATTACTGTATATAAACATTTATTTTAATGTTATTATTAAATACCTATCTCATTTATCTCTGCTCCATCTAAAGGTAGACTGGTAGAGAATGAGACATTAAGTCCGCCGCTATACATTTGAATTTTGTGTGAAAGTTTAATAAATAATTAAATAAAATAAATATACCATTTAACATCTTGTTCTGACAAACGCTCAGAGCAAAGTCCTGTTTCATTGTTTGAGTTTGTATTTTATGGTATATAGAACTAACTATAGAACGCGTTTAAAAATAATATTAATAAGTAAGAAGGAGACATCATTAAGTAAAAAAGTTTTCTATAATGCAACTAACATCCTTGACTTGCCTTGTTATTGATACTAAAATTACACGAAATGAGAAAGTGTATCAAAAATAATCAAACGTCGAAAAATATGATTAGTATAGGTCACTATTATCAAGAATGGCCACGTTAAGTTTTGATTTCAACCAAATAACACAAAAAAAAAGCACAATAACATTTGAATATTAAACAATTTTAGATATAACTTTTTATTTATATAAATAAAGTACAGAGGTACTGTGTGCTTAAAAGGAGACTATTCAATCTGCTTTTTATAATGTAAACATTTTGAAGTAAATAAAGATTATTATTATTGCTATTATTAAATTTAGCTATATGATTTCGAAACAAATGTGAGAAAGCGTGTTGTAAGTACTTAGATAGACAGATACTTTATTGCACACCAGAAACAAAAAGATCAAACATATATATAATCAGTCAAATATACTTAATAATACTACGTACTTAATAATTTTGCGACACATAACGTCGCGCTGGAGTTGATAACCATCAGTGTTTCTATCAGTTCGAATTTAGAATAAATAGACTGCTATTAAAAACTATTTCTCAACCTGCCACCCCGCCCACGGTCGCTCGATGGTACCTCCGCGTCAAATAAAGTTACGTCGACCCTTGATTACTTTTCCTGCACTGCACTGTTCTGTATCGAACGCCGGTGTTTATTGCTTTACCTCGCTGCCTCCTCTATTTTCCCGCTAGTTTTTTTTTTTTTCTAATTCATGCACTAACCGCAAATGCTTTTTTTGTACGACATTCACGATGGACAGTCCTTTTTGCGAGCGGTTTAAGCAAAGTTATTAAGAAGAGAAGAATAGGAAAGTTTGAGTAAAACACCAAAAAAAAAAACTGAAGAAAAAATAGATGTCTCCGAAGTTTATTATTGAGCAATTTATATCGCATAAGACAATGTTACCTTTTTATTTTCGTTTGGTGAATTAGTTGACATAACTTCAGTCAACACATGAAGATGTGGGTGAAATCCTTCAAAAATTACAACTCTAGATGTTGCTGCTTTAATAGCTAACTAACATCGGGTGGACCATCTTTTGTAGAATAAAAAAAGATCCAACTCAATATTTCTTCAGGATTAATTAAAATAAAATTAAAAATACACATGTTCACGCTACTCATGTTGTAACATCACAACAGAAAATTGTATGAATATAAAGAGAGTGTATGAGATTTACTTATATACTTTCCCGCTATAAAAACTTCATTGTCATTTAAATATCACCTTTACAGTGTATTAAAAACAATCTCAAGTCTTCGTAACGATTATTTCATTATTTCGTAATTAAATAAACAAAATACCCTATCGTAAACCTCCTCGGTAATCAAATAACGGGCGAGCTGAAAACGGGCGGCTAACCGGTTTTTCGCTGATCCTCACCTTACATAGTAAAAGACCATTAACCGTTACTTTAATAACCGGTTTATTCGCCCAACAATATTTCGGATCGTAAAAGCTTATAGCCCGTAAAGGCGGCCAACACACGTAAACAAAAATCCATTATTATTCATCTACGGACTGACGCGGGCAAGTCAATGTCTATCTTATTTCTTTTATAATTATTCACGGTGCCTCCTTGAGGGTGGGACACCCCCTTGCCCTCTCGGAGGGGTGCGATAGAGAGAACGTCTTCGGTTTTTGCGGCGTTTGTTTCAAGTTTTTTAGGGGGTAAACCCTTTCCTGAACATGACAGGAATTGGATCATTAACCAGGCCTAGCTAAGCTTAATACGTTCACCCTCCCGCCGTTTGTTATACATAACACAAAGTCGTGAATAGGAAATTTGGGCACGGCGATTTATTTGCCGTTCTGTTTTTGCTGAAGACTTAGATAGCCCCTTTCTTTGCGGTTAAAATTTATTTGGCTTCGATATCAAACCATGTTAAAAGTTAAATAAATAAATTATAATGAGGCCTTGCCACAGAAATAGGACAACTGAATGAGAATATTCTTTGAACCATGGGCAAGACATATTCAAAATGTAGGTTGTCCATAAACGCTGTTTAATTCTTAACACCAAATTGTAAATCGTTTGGTGAGTTGCTACTTACTGTGACAAAAAAAAAGGAATTATATACAGAATAGTATTAGAAATGATATATAGTAAAACAATTAACGATAGCACCATTATTTGACTACGTGACATTATACATCTAATGATTAATTTGCATATTGAATAATAATTTGTATTTGTCACAATTTAAGAGCAGTGATTGGAAGAAGTTTTATTAAGAAATCATGAGTAAAGCGAAATTCAAGCGAAAGGAATTATTGTGAAATTCATAAAAAATGTACTGGAATGATAAAGTCCAAAAACGTAATACCCGTTAACTTATCGAAATGTTAATGGAACGAATAAACTCTCATACGTACTATTGTGTGGTTTTTTTAATGTTACAATGCCACAGCTTTGTCGATTTTCTTACAGTGGTGGAGAAATGAATCGGTAGATTTTGCAGGGGTTTAATACAATTATTTTAAAAGCAGGACAAAAATTTATAGTTTTACAAATTTAAATCCACGTGAATGCCTCCTTTTGAGGAATATATAGTTAGATAATCAGTATTGAGACTAATCTTTATTTTGAGTTATTATAATTAGAAGTTGTCTCATCGACTCGTCCCATATCGATCAGATCCACTAGCTCCAGGCACCGCTTAAAGATAACCCGGCCGTATTAAATTTCAATAGAAAGTCAGACGAGCCAATTTCCTCACTTCATGCATAACGAACAACTTCTAATACCGGCCGAATGAATATTGGAAAGCCGTTTCGACGGAAAAAGAAAAAGAAAAAAACAACACGCACCGCACTAAAACATCCGAACTCCATTCACAACTCGATATGAAACCCGACGAGCTAATCAATTCAAAAGGGGAAAAAATGAGAACGAACACACGTACAGCGGCGGCTGCTTATGAAATTATATCGCGGAAAATCTATGGCCGGGATGTCGAGGAGTAATTTACTTTTCTCGGATCTCCTTCTTTCTCTCTCGGCGGTGCAAGCAGTTCGTCTGAGACGTAAATGGGTTAGAAAATTGAATGAGTACCCTCGGCCAGGTTGGATTTGAATAAGTACGGCGTATGCGGTGGGAACACGTGGTTTTATGTGCATTTGTTGTTTGTTCGCCGCTCCTCGGTGTTCGTGCTATTTTTATCGTTCAATGTTGTTAGTACGTCTGTGATGAGAAAATTGTATTGTCCCCCTCCGGTGAAATATCATGATAAACTATGGAGTACTCCTACTAGTGAGCAACTTATTTACATTCTTTTAATAGATATCTCAATCAGTAAATTTAAATTAAAACTACATTTAGTTAACTCATTAATTATTATTAGATTAGTTAAAATATTAATTTGAATATGACCGCAGTTGAAAACCTAATTTATATATAAGACAATATTGTAAACTAATAAAAGCTTTTATGAATAAAAAAAATTGTCATTACGTGAAAATATTATACAGATTTTATCTGCCTCGTTGTTGTCAAATATTTGATTTTTATCATATACACACCCATAAAGAAGTGTCCAAAAAGTACATGAAGTAAAACATAGTGAAATAGGAAAATATTTATATTTAACATACAACGTACAATTTTCCGTATTGATACATTTAAGGATATTTATATTCCCGTGAACCGTCCCCTTAGGCATCCTAGGGAAGAGTAACGTCGAACTTTAAATGTAGCCGCGATTTTGTTACCGCCGAGGCCAATGCATTTGTTGGAAAATTCTCGGATCTCGGTTCCATAATACCCTTAGCGCACGCGACCTAACGACGTCTACATCAAAGATTCCCTTCCACATGTGCGGAACGACTAATGAAAAGAGTCTGATCTGTCGAAGCTTTCGAGACGCACCGATAGGAAAATTAAAATGTCTAGACTGCTACTGGTAATGGTTGTTTGGACGTTTTGTTCTGTTAAGAAATCTGCTGCCTTGCCTCGCTCCAACAGTCGTATTCGACTTTTGTCAATCCCCTTTGTGGCGATAACGAGGGTTTATTACGATGTTGATGGGTGTTCTTAACATCGTGCTTATATTGTACGATTGACAAAGAATGAAAGTGAAGAAGTACACTAAAAAATTGTAAACGTATCTCTTTTGAAAAAGGCATCATCTTTACTCCTTTCTACAAAACAAACAATTTATCGATGTGATCATGTGGCGAGGTCTATTATTTAAAAAAGTGTAAGCATGTATGCATTTTATATCGAACAATTATCTAAAATATGTTAATTGGGCAACAGAGTTTTAAAGAAAGCCCATCTAAGACGTTTTCTTCATTAGCGGCAGGCAAAGTGATGTCATTCCGTTGTGACACAGCACACGGAGGGAGATCCGCTCCCCCCGGTGGCCGCTCAACGACTGACTTCCACGCGGTCACCCCTCCCCCCACCCCGCACCTTCGCCCAGGAGGAGGTGGACGGCTTTCTCTTTCATTTTTCCTTCGCTCCTCGGCTCATCCAGTTACATCGTTCTTATGTTTTATTTTTAATTAAAGCGTACGCAAGTCAGCGGCGCAGATCTTGCCCCCTCCAAGGGGTGGCCAGCGGCGGGTACATACGCGGTGGGTGTTGATGATTTTTCAATGGGGAGAAAGAGTTCCCTCATTTTCTTAAGAGAAAATTGCGTTTTGTTTTCGAGTAGTCGAAGTCTGTCGTAATCGCTTTTGTTTCGTGGAACTTCGTCGTCTCTGCGTACATGTGGACGTTTTAAGGGTACCGTAAATTTCTTTAGTTTAAAGTTTCTTGTAAAATTCGCTCAGACGGCGGAATAGAACGTGTCGTGTTTAGTGCCCGGCGTTATTGAAGGGTAGATTTATATTGTAACTATAATACACTAGCCTTCGATGATTTAATACACAACTTAAGGTACGATTATAAAATAGATAAGAATGTTTAATAATATATATAAAATTTTAAATAAATTAAGCTCGAGGGACGAAAATAGAAAAAAACTTTAATAAAGTAGACTCAATTTATGTTATTATTTCATAATGACTATGTTCTCATGTGTACAACAAATTGCATTATGTTACCAGCTGATGACAACTTAAAAATCTTCTGTATGCAAACCACAGTGTGTTTATCTTACATGAATAACATAAAAATCTATTAGGCCAAAAGTAATTCGCCGCTACAAGACAAAGCTCGATTCCTTCGTCCTCCAAATTACACCCACACACGCGCAACACATTATCCCCGACTCAAAAGTTAATGTAATGAAAAACAAAAAGGGCCAAGAAAAGGGTGCGTTAGGTTCCACCGAAAAACGGGAATTTGTAAGAAGTTGCCACCACCGCCTCCCCCGGGGGTGGGGTGGACCACCCCCTCGTGTGCGAAAATAAATTGCCAAGAATAATAATTATAATGAAAGCGAAAGAACGTATAAATTAGTAGGGACGCCTCGGGCCCAAAACTGATAACGGGCGTGCATATCAAAAATATACTCGAATATTATTTCCATGGTTGGCGTTACGGAGAGAATCTAAAGGAAAAGTCAGTCGCATGTAAGTCTAAGAAGTGCTAATTGCCTAATTATGGGATTATTTTAATTATGTTATCAAAATATTTATTAAATTAAATCGCAAATCTCATTAGATAGCAATACTATGTCACGAGCTTCATCCAGTCTATTTTTACTTTTTAAAATCTCGAAACTTTCAGTGCTTTGCAGACCCATTGTCACTGAACGAACGGGATGGTAATTATGAAGTTACGGTTTACTGACAAGAGGTTAACTGTAATTTTAAAACTGTACTGACTTATATTGAAAACTGTAGCGTGTTCCTAGAGATATTATGTTATAAATCTTACAAATACCTATATAATCTTTAATATTTTAAAATATGAACCTATGCCTTATTATATCGTATTAAAATAATGAATTTTGTTTTGGGATTTAAAATATCAACAGTCTTCTAGTATAAAAAAATGTGTTTGCAACAAACATTACACATGACATAAAATAATTAATAAATTTATATCTCATCAGTTACTTTAATTATGAATTCCCCATTACTGATAGATGAAACATGTTATTAAACATGTTTCATCTATCAGTGTTTAATAACATTTTTCATCTATCAGTGATGCTTTCATCAGTGATTCACCGTCTTGATAACTTAAAAATAACACTAGAGTGTATGTCATTGGAAAGGAATATATCTAGGTTTCCGTTATCCGAGAGAATGATTGACCAAATATTTCATGGTTGACAAAGTTTTAAACTTTTTTGACAATACAACCGATGTCATTTTTCGTATTTTCCAGTCGTTTAAATAATAAAATAGTACTTCGTAAGCGAAACTTATTTTTATAAAAAATCTTTAAAATGAGCCTAGCGCCTAGTACCTAATCCGAGCCGTACACAAGGCCATCGGCTAATATACGCAAATGTTTCGCATAAAAACAAAGCAATAAGACATTTAACAAGTAGAACAAGTCTCCTATAAATAAGTTAACGGAAATATACCATTATCTAATTCCGACAATCGAATCATAATTAATTGAATGTAAGATCTGTTAATCCCGCGTAAGATGCCTTTAAGCCAATTATTGGCAAATAGGTTCGTAAAGAGTAATTTTATCCTTTTGTTTGTTCAAACTGAAAGTGAAATAGGAGTTGTTGACAATAAACAAATTACTGATTTGTAGTTGTTAATTTTGTTTAAAATAGTAACACTAAATTCAATAGTCGTTCGATGTAGCAATTTCTTTTGCGTCTTATTTTTATCCGTTTAGCACTATATGCTAAGCCTTTTAATGATGCATGATGTCTTAGCATTTATTTTTTATTTTATTGTTTTTGGAAACTATGTAAGTCCCGCATCACTTAAAGGTTATGGACCTCTGCTTTCAACCAATGTATTTTTTTTTATTGGAGAGGCCAATAAGTGCGACTGATGGTAATCGACGCTACTACCCGTACACAATAAGCTCAAACACGAAGTGAAGTGTTTGTACTTCCGTGTTTTGTCTGGTGAACGAGGTAGCCGGTGTTCCACCCTTCACATTTCAAATCAAATCAAGATATTTTTATTCAAATAGGCTTTCACGAGCACTTTTGAATAGTCACATTTACATCTCTCGAGGAAGCTACCACCGGCTCGGAATGCAATTCTGCTGAGAAGAGCCGGCGAGAAACTCAACAGTTGATCTTTTAAGATGTCGTTACAGTATGCAAAGCCTTAATACAATAATATCTATCGTATCTATCCACATACGAGTCAATCAACGAAATTTCACGCATTTTGGCCCACCAGAAGCTCTTGAACATTATAATAAGATTTATGCAATAGATTACTCCTAATTTTAGTTTTATAACGCTCAAATGGTAGATCTAGGAAATATTGTGGAATTTTATTATATATGCGTATGTTCAGGTCCATGAAGGATTTTGTTTTACCTTTGGGAGAGGAAATCTAGTTGTGACAAGCTTATTCTTATTGTCTCTCTCTCTCTTCCAAAAAATTTACACCTAAAAGGCACCGCATTTGTAGATGATGTTGCCAGACAAATATAAGTATATATGAGCAGCAGTTGTCGCTTCCTACCAGGTGAGCTGCACATTTACTCTCTACTCCATAAAAACCTAAACCAGTTTCATCACACTATATCACGTTTCATTGCTTATGTACTGTTACTTACTCTTCTACTTAAGAACTGTTAAATCTTCCGTACAGCGAACTATACTTGGTTTAATAATTCATGCATCGCCAACGATACTCTTAATTGGTGGTGTTACCTTTTAATATCAGATTAACGGTGGTAGGTGGCATCCGCTCCCGCTGCTGAATGGGCCGACCCGAACCGAAATAGTACCACGATCTCACAGAAAATCGGCGTAAAGTGGAAGTGTTTTTGCTTCCACGTTTCGTCCGGATAGTGAGGTGGACGACGGCCCACTCCCTCCCCTCCCTCCTCCCTCCTTCTCACTTCTCCTCCTGTCCCTGGCAACACATTTTAGAGTTTTGTAATGCTGCAAATGTTCATGGGCGGCGGTTATCACTTATCATCAGGTGAGCCGCTTGCTCGTTTGTCAGCCTAATCCATAAAAAAACAGTCGACGATTCTGACTTCCAGACGTCAAAACTCAATCCGAACTATATATATATATAATTAATTGTATATATACAAATATAAACGCCACAACTCAACCCGAACTCAACCTTCACCCTACATTTGGAAAATATTAAGATAAAGTTTCAAATATATATTTGATGTGTATATGGACACAATTCAAATATATGGCCATATAGCGTTTCCAAAATGAAATAAGCATTGACGTTAACCATTTATAGATAATTTCGTTAAAAGGATTTGAAATCACGCCATTTTTAATTAGGTGTCGCTGATAAGGTATCTCTAAGGCAAGTACGTGAAGACGCGTTCATGGGCAGCATTATGACCCTGATTTGACCTCCCCTTTATTTGATGATGTTTTAACGCCCAATGGACATTCCTACGCATTCTTGCCTTTTACATCTTAATTCGCGAAACGATGTTATTAAATCCGTCACGTATAAATATATCACGATGAATGCTTGTTCGAAAAGTGACAAACTGAGACTTAAATTAACTGACAAACAATAACGATAAAAACCAAAAGAATAATTTGTTTCTATTGTGAATTGTAATAAAGCATTTATGAATTGTGTTTAATTAATGAATATGATATTTATTTATTTATTATAACGCCAAAATCATACTCTGCCAGTTACAGTTAACCAGAGAAAGTAAGGTAAGTGGTCTTTTATAATAATGAAAAATAAAAATGTTCTTATTTCAATACTATTCAATATACTTTTATTAAAATATTACAGCAGATTTCAGCATGTTACAAGTAGTCCATTGAAATGTTACATTTCTAGGTCTTAGCGCACGTTTTTACAGGACGTAATTTTATTATTTTGAGGTGTTAGTGTAAGCTTAAGTTCAAGCTTGTGAGGTCGCCGCCTTTGTCCTCCGAATACCATATTGAATATGATGATACGGATGATATTTTTCATATCATATAAAATCAAATCAAAATATATGTATTCAAAGAGGCAGAAGTACTTTTGAATCGTCATTTTTACATTTTGTTGGCAAGGCAGCTACCTGCAATCAGCTCAGATTGCAGTTCTGTTGAGAAGAGCCGGCGAGAAACTCATTAGTTGCTCTTTCAAAATACCGTTACGATATGTTAAGTCTTTAAACCATTTGAAATTTAAAAAATACCATGACAATATTTTTATATCCTAGCCTAACCTATAATATTTCCAGGACTATACAGTAGTCAGTTAGGTTTACGGCTTTTTAAGAAAATTATTGAACCTTTAAAGCTTTGCATATTCGTTCTCTTTAATTTACAGTCTGACGTTGTTTTTACAATACGTATATAAAACCAATAAACTTAATAAAATTTAGCCAAAAGCCTTGGAGTAAGATGAGATTGCATTCGTATTTCGATGTTTGAATAAGATTGAATTTTCTTTTGACAACAGACACCCAGGAAAAAGTCGCGACAACTTAGTCAAATAAGTTACTTTATTGTTATGTTAAACGGTGACAATAAAATACAATACTTATCTTTTATTTTTGGTATATCTATATGTTACCTATATTCATTCAATTACTAACCGGTTACAAGTATACGAAATCTAAGTCTATATAATATAGCACCGACTTCAGGTTGTGATACATTTTGATTTTAAAACAACCCTATTTAGATTGCTCTTAAAAGAATCTTACGTTTCTTGCAATCGTTTACAAATTGTATAGATCAATGAAATTCGCGAACGCACACACGTATATTTTCTTACTCACACATTAACGCACACACGCCCGCGTACAATACGAATACATATTTCTTGCACGATCGCAGGGATGCGAAAAGGGGGAATGAAAAAAAACTAATTAAAAAAGCAATCAAGGTTTTCTTGACGGCGCTCACGTTCGCCCATATCGTCTTACCCCCTCTTCCTGGGGTGACTTCAACCCCCTCAACCCACCGGCTCACCCTTTAAGGGGGGAGGAGGAGGCGAGCGGTACTAGATTTACGTAACACGTTTAAAGTGTGTTTTGATGAAGTAATCATCCCATTTCCCAGGACTGCGTTTAAGAATTTGCGGCTCGGACTGGCTGGAGCGACATTTTCTCTTTTTTTTTTCAAACTTCAACTCTTTAATTCAGATTTCTTAACGACTCGCCATATTATAATCTCCACGAGTAATTCGACGGATTAGTACGTCTGCAAGGTATTGGAATTTCATTTGATTTGAACCAATTTCCGAGAAATAAAACTTTGCTACATTTGAAAAACTATTTTTCTGCTTTCTTAATATAATTTATTTATTTATTAAAACTTTAATGTCAGGAATATTGAAAAACAATTTTCATTAAGTTCTTGTTCATTGAATGGCTATGATTTAAACTGAATTCATTATATTTTTTCTGACAGCTGTAAAATAAACTTTTGACATTATTGAGCACGCTTAAATAAATATTTCTTATAACGTATTCAATAGAAATAAATCTATTTCTAATTTCACCAAAGAGGAACCAATCAAATTAACGTCAACTGAAATATGACTGCATACTTTAGATCGATCGCGAGCTCACTTTAAATAATATGAATCGGCCGTAGTACATACGTATAATAAAGTAATTGGAATTCCTCCTGTCCTTCAGAATCGTACTGTCCTAGATACAAGTGGCGAGGCAGGATTTTTAAAACGCTCGCCGCGATACTGGACCATAATGCGTTGTCACACAGCGCAATTTCCCTCAAACCGGAGGCGGTTTATTAAAATACTGTGGCCGTACAGGTACAGAGGTAGAAATAAAAACGAGCCAAAGCAGTTACTTTTATGAGGGCGCGAATAAGATGTTTAGGACTCCGTCGTAAGGAATGGGAGTCAAAGCGCAACGTACACACGGACCGAGAAACGCCCGTTTACACACTCTAATTAAATCACGGAGACATGAATTCTAAACTCAAATGTGCTTTATATTCTTTTACGGAAACTCTTACCCGAAGCTCATCTTAGTATAGCTTCTTTATTGATATAAAGCTCTTTCAATAAGTTCATCATTGGGGGTGTTTTCTATTCACGGGATTGTTATAAGCTTGGTTATTTACGAAATTATCTTTACCATCACGTTAATATGTATAATTAATGTACGATATTACTGTTTACCATGATTTCACTTCTCAAATCTGAAGAGATTTATTGCTTGGATTAACTCGGCGTCCGGACATTTAACCGTCGCAGTGTGCGACGTCCGGGTTGAAAATAATAAAATTCCGTTCCACAGTCGTAACAAGCATCGTTGGAACAAAGCGGGAGCTCGCTCAAATAATTTGTATCAATTTGTAAAAATGCAGCGCCCACCTCTCGACGACTAGATTCCCCCACATTGGGGGGAGGTGGAGTGTAACGCAATCTAAGAATGTAATAATTACTAACGACAAGGCTTTAAGTTACGGCTCGTTCTCGCCCGGTTTTTAACGTTAACTTTGTGAAGGATTCCTCTCGCGATAAAATTGCTCGCGGTCCGTCACATTCTATAGACATTTAGCTAAACCGATGTTTACTTTTACTTTTCTATAAAAAATGCCTTTTGTAAGATAGAATAAGTATTTTGTGTTATTAGGCCGTTTTAGATAAATAAATTTCAAACGGACAAACGACCAGATCCGGAACCAGATCTGTAGTTCATGCAAATATTTGTCTCGAGTGGAAATTGAACCCACGACCTGCGACGCCGAAGCCAGCAACTTAGCAACGGGTCGGATGGATTTGTTAAAGGCACTTTATGAGAGTAATTGAAACAAAAGTTATGTGAAATTGGTAATCGGTCGAGTTGATAATTAATCGACCGTCATGTTGAAGTACTCAATGTTAAAGTATGTATAATCGACATGGGTGATATAAGATTGTGTATAGATAAAGAACGAGGTACAATAAATAGATCTATAAAGATCTAAAAAATCTTAAAAAATCTTTAGTCCAATCCAAGTCCAACCTCCGAGGTCGGCACGAGAACTCGAAGTTAATGTAACAATTTCCTTATTCAGTGTAGATATTTTTCCAACTTTTATTAGACGAAAAAACTACCAGTCCACTCATTCAGTACTGTTTAGCCAACAAGAAACTCTAGATCCATGTTTAAAAATAAATATTATCCGACAAAGTTTGAACAAAAAATCAATTTCATCTATAACCTCACCAATAAGTAAGGGACGTGTAAATAGAACTATTACAATTCTAAGTACCTCTTTACTATCTGCCTGTTACGATCCGTTAGGCGCCTGATATGATCCGGCTCGAAGGCCCAATCCGTGGTACATAAAACGGACTCATGGTATCAAGAACGCGTGCTACTCGTGGGAGGTTCCTGTATGTATAGTGGGTACTGTTCACACACTCGGTTCGAGCCAATAAATCTACTGTACAAATTGACGTTAACTGTTGACGTTGTACTAAGTCAGAATATATCTTTTACTTAATACTCATAACCTCTGAACGACTAGTCAAGGGCGAAAGTAGTGGTAAGATATCCCAGGCTCTTGTACTTTCACCCGAATATCTCAACACCGTGACTTACAATATGTATAGTGACATAAACAATTGGCACAGCGCCACCTTTTAAGCAAAAACCAAACTTATCCCGCGATGCGACCTCTATCGCTTTAAACAGAGAACAACAATTTTTCAATTTAAATTAATAATACACCTCAAATCCTCAAAAAGTCCTCATTAAGTCCTCAAAGTAATAATCTTATTTATTTATGTGTATTATTTGACGTTTATCGCCTCATTTATACGTCAGTCATTTTATTATACCACTAGGTTTTTCAATCGTGTATAAATATGATCAAAAGCATTTATTATAAGAACAATCATAATTCAAAAGTTGTTAGATGCATCTATGAATGGTTATACATGTTAAATTTCATCGTTAAGATATTTCAAACCGGAGGAAGTCTGTAATGAGCGATATTATTGTTTTCACATACGGTGCGTGTTCAATTTCCCGTAATGATATGGCTAGTTAACTCCATTATTTCAATTCTATTCCGATGAACAATCTTAATGTAACGTATATTATATATAGACTTGCCTGTTGGTGTAGTGGTTAGTGCTCTCTAAACTCTCTAGACTCCAAAGCCAAAGGTCGTGGGTTCAATTTCCACCCAGGATAAAATATTTGTGCAATAAGCATAGGTGTTGGTTCTATTTCTGGGTGTTAATGATCTATATATTTA
>DWHO01002206.1:0-13748 GCA_018247575.1 Eurytides lysithous rurik | reverse complement strand
TCTTTTATACCCGTATAACGGGTTCCGGTGAGCGCTAAAATGCGTTCGGAAATTTATTACGTTGCATTGATGGGCAGTGGACATTTACATTATTTTAAGATTTTTTTTGTATTTGTTTGTTATGTTTATTGTATTTATTATATACATGTACGTGCAACGTTACAGTACATACATATAACCTTCTAAACTTTAGTCCTAGACTAAAGTATTCAACCCACATTTTATGAGTACTACTTTTTGAAGCAAGGTACCATTGGTTGTTACAAAAATACCAGAAAAAACCCCAATTGACAGTAGGGTTGGTATCACGAGTGATACCTTTCCATCTGTTTAAAACAAGACTGTTCCTCATAATTAGTTTAATTTGAATTTACATTAAAAAAATACAAAAAGATTTAAAACTTTATAGTAAAAAGTTATTGGGAAGTGTAGTATTCATAGAAGCAATTTCTATTAACACTAAAACGTAGAAATATATTACATTCTGAGCATTTGATGGATGTCAAGTTCCTACAGCCTTTATTACGAGATTTTGATCTGTTATTTTGTGTTTCCTTAGCACACGTTTGTAAATGTTTTGCTTCTTTCACTCTTTTGGCTGATTGGGGTTTAGCTGTTTTGTGAGGTCTCTGGTTTATTAAAGAAACAGGACTGGTACAAGAGCTTGGTCTGTTTCGGGCACTTCGAATGAAACCAACGCGGGAAGTAGGGTTTTGCTGAATATTGTGTGTCACGCGTGTTAATTGTAGGCTCAATAGTGGCTCTGATTGGTGTGGATCTTAGTAAATTAATTGCTTTGCCAAGTACAACTTAAAATCCAAGTATTGATGTATGTCTTTTCTAAACAGTATCCTGATTGTGTAGCATCTTGTCGATATTGCTCCCAACCTGTTGCTGCTGCCAAATCAAAAAAGTGAAATATTGTTTCGATGGTCCATTTTCCGGTTCTTCCTAGCATGGGGCATGCCAACTATACGATCTAGCAAGTCGATGCCTCCCATAAATTTATTGTAACTTTTTGTGGCGACAGGTTGTGGCACTTCAATATACTCCTCTTTCTGTTTGCTCCAGCGACGACATGTTCCTAATGTTTGAACAGCCGCATCAGTTGATGCAACATAAATTGGTTTGCTGTCTAACGACTTTACTACAGCCATCTTATAGTCACCCCTTACAACGCAATCGAAAGAACCTCTACCAGCATTTGTAGACAAAGTTACATTCGATTATCGATGTCGCTAATAGAAAATTCCAAAATGTATGAAACTGACTTAAGCTTACGAGATGTCACGTGGTCTATAATTAGCGAATCAAAAAAAGGTAGACAATGTTCATATTATCTATTCCATTAAACTTATCGTCAATATAATGAACGTAAATCAATACAAATGCGTAGACAAGTGGCACATTTTGACAAGCGATATTGATATTGTGATAGAAAGCTTAGGCGAATGCCAAGACCCTGTAGAAAACGAAACAAAATGGCGATTTATGCGTAAAAACCATTGTTGACATTCGTGTGTAAACAAATTTTGCTTTACAATTTTAAAATGCATACGCTACGTTTGCTGTGGGCAGCCCACAATGAAAGTGTTTGGCTTAGACGCCAAAAAAGATATAGTTTTCGGCAACAGTTGGAAACAATTGACGAGATGCCGGAATCTTTATTTATCGAAAATTTTAGATTAAGTAAAATAGTTTTTAAGGAACTTTGTGGCGAATTGCGGGCTTCAACGGCGTTAAGAGGGACTTCAGAGGTACCGTTGGAAATAAAGGTAAGAAGTAATCAGTTCAAGGAGCTTCTTAGCTTATTTTCTTGTTGCGTTTTAGTTTGGCCTTAGGGTTCTTTTTAAATATATTTGCCTTATTTCAGGTACTTTGTACCCTTAGCTTTTTGGCAACAGGGTCATACCAAAGAGTCGTAGGTGTTACTCTGCACCTTACTCAACGCACGACAAGCCGGTGCATAAGAGAGGTGGTCACTGCACTCAACAAAATAGTTGAAAAGTGGATTGTTTTTCCTCAAACTCGACACGAACGGGCCTTAATAAAAGAAGAGTAAGTGAATATTTTCATAATGTCACTGATAACTGAGCAAGGCATTTTCATAAGAAAGAACTGCTTTTTTCTCCATTTGAACTTACTATGTATGATTTTTCCAGGTTTCAAAGGAGGTACAATTTACCTGGAGTGATTGGATGCATTGATTGCACCCATATAGCAATAGTCAAGCCTGTGGATGATGAACAGTTATATTATAATAGGAAAGGCTACCACTCCTTGAATGTTCAGATGGTAAGTAGATAGTATTAAGACTTAAGGTAGAAAGGTAAAGAGAAATATCAAGTGACAAATTGATTATGTTTACAGATCTGTAACCATAACATGGAAATTACAAATGTTAATGCAAAATTTGGTGGGGCCACACATGATGCATACATATGGTCTTCAAGCCAAGTAGAGCCATACATGCGAGGTCTTCATCAAAATGGAGAGCATGTTTGGTTACTAGGTAAGTAAACAAACATCTACTTGTTCAATTACTAGTTTGCTTAAGACTTTGTATTATGTGAAATAACTGCAAATATTAAAATAATTTTGATATTTAATATTAAACTAAATTACAATGTTTATTTGCCAATTTAGTGTATCTATTATAACAATAATTTTATTATTGAATTAATTATTATTGTGTAATCATATTGTCATATAATATACCCTAATTTTCTTTTCTTTATTTATGATTTTAGGAGATTCTGGTTATCCACAGCGACCTTGGCTTTTAACACCTGCAGTAGATGCAGAACCTGGCTCTCAAGCTTCTTTATACATTTCGCGCCATTTGCAAGCCAGGAACTGCATTGAGCGATGTTTTGGTTTGCTGAAGTCAAGATGGAGGTGTCTACTCAAAGACAGAGTCCTGCACTACCACCCTCTCACAGCTAGCAGGATAACAACAGCATGTTGTGTATTGCACAACATTGCAGTTAAAGCAAAACTACCAGCACCACATGATGTCCCAAGTATCATAAATGATGGCAGTAACTCACTCCCTACATTTAATTCCGGCAGCCAGACTGAGTTAATTCAGGGAAGAGCAATGATGAATTATGTTATCAGTAGATTATGATCAGTACTGAATATAATCTGCTGATAACATGATTAGTTAGTTAGCTTATACCCTAAATTATTATCTAATCAACAAAAACTTAATTGTGTCACATTTTATATGTATTTTATTGATTACCACTTTACCTTAAATTTAAGGTACATTTATAAATGACATGCTATATTTATTAATTATTATTTTAATAATGGTGGTTATTATTATTAAAGAAATAATCATTACTCATAAAACAAGTCAGCTATTGTGTATAGTTTTTTTTCCTTTTTGTGTATAATTTTTAATAAAAAAATGGGTGTATAATTTATGATATTTTATTAAATATTAAGATGAAAATTAACATTATGTTAAATTATAACATTTTTCATAAGAAATTTTTCAATTATTTAATTTGGGTTGAAAATTGTATTAAAGATCCTTCTCATGCTTTCTCTCACCAACTCTATCTCAAATTCATTTATATTGTTAACTAGATAGTTAATAACAACTAGTATCTAAAGGCTTTGCTCTGTCAGAAGCCCTAATATTTAAAATGGTCTTTACAAAAGTCTCTTTGTGATAAGCAGATCATGGTTCTTCCTCTTCTGTAAAATAAAAGCTTTTTTAATATAGTTGTCATAGTTATTCCCCCGAAAAAGTATATAGTACCTCATCTCTTAACTTTGATTTAATCAACACAAAGTATGAATTTCCAAAAATATAACAGAATCAAACAAAGAAATTTGATCATTACCCATAACTATGTTAAAACTATGATTTTTCCGTCATGAACTTATTCACATGTTAAAATAGTCTAAAATTAAAACTACTTTTAAATTTAAAATCGCAATTTTAGTATCACTTATTATGGCGTGCCATCTGCCAAAAAAAGCTTTATATGTCTATGTATTGCTACTATCTATCTACATTATCTTTAATAATGCTAAGAGGTAGCTAATCACTTACTATTCGTTTTGAAATAGTACATATAATTTTCTTGATTTCAAAGTTATTCATAAACTCATTATTAATGTCATCAAAGATTTCTCCATCTTTTATATTTGTTACTAAAATTTCCTATTAGGCTGAAATCGGTTATAAAAACATTGACTATTTCACTATGATTGATTCACACAACACCTTAATTATAAAATAAAAATGTATGTACTTTGAAAATCAGTCTTTTATTTAAAATATATATAATAGGAACTACATATAATTTAACTACTTATAATTTTTTATTCCTAATGTTTTACAAAATAGATAACAGTAATCACATGAATGATCGACACATACAATTATTATAAGAATAACATACATGAAATAACAATCTACAAGAAAAATAAAAAGAAATAAAAAGTGAGTTATGAAATGTAAAAATACTTATAAAAATAATGATTACACAAAATAAAGAAAAATCAAAGAAATAAGCTCCATAATCAAAAATCATTTTTTTTTTACAACAATTAAGTTGGCCGGTCCCTACTTTGCATTAATAGCTGACACATTGTTTCAGCAATGTTTGCAAACCGACTTAATATTAGATTTCGCTCATGCTCCACCTCTACTCTTCGAGCTTCGATTGTGTCCCGCTTCTCCTCCAACATCAAGCGTCGTTGTTCAATGGCAGCGAACTCAGATGCCGCTCGGTCAAAGGGAGTAACTGTTCGTCTTCGACGCGCACCCATACGCGGCGTGTCGGGAACTCGCCGACGCGACATCGACGCGCCGCGGCGCCGAGGAGATGGAATTGAAGACGGTGATTTCGCTGCTTTTGCCAGGTGTTGGGTGGTAGGCGAAGGTGTAGCGACAGGTCGCGGCGGAGAGTGCTGGGGCTGCACCGGAGTTGGCGGCAATCGCTGGCTAGTGGAGGGGAGCAGGGGTAACACCACATCTGTTAATGAAGAATCCATTTCTGCAAAAAATTGAACCAATTTAAAAGTAACCACACAAAAATATCATGTTTCTTGACTTTACTTAACAACCTCTTACAAAACAAATAATTTGCATTATATACCATCTTCAACGACAATGATGTCATCTTCTTCTAATGATGGTCTCTGAAAAAAGATAATATGCAATCTAATTAATTTCAATTTTATAAAATAAGCAACATGCAGATATAATCATTTCAGCAAAAGCAATTATCCTTAATTTTAATCTACCATACTACCTAATATGCCTTTAGTATACAGTTTCAATGCAATAAAAATAATTGAATTTGTATCAATATCAGTACATGTAAGATCACACAGAGGAGTTTACTACTATTCCAAAAGAATGGCACAAGGAGTAGGTTTAAATAATTTTAGGTAGATAAACAATTTGAACTAACATTAAATCCTTGCTCTTGTAGTTCAGAGAGCCCTTCCACTGCCACTTTTCCAAGTAATGCCAGCACTCTTGTTTCCAAGGCAGTTAAAATAAGCCTATTGCTTGGCCCACCACCAGTGCCAGCATTATGACGCCGAATTATGGAAGCCTTCTTTTTTGTTTTTGACTTCCAGTCGGCCCATACCTTAAATCCACATAGTTAAAGCAGTAGTTAATATAAAAGCTGAACAGGCGGTTGCATAGTACATATTTGAATTTACATACTTTTTTCCATTTGTCGGGAGTTTTATTCACACCTCCTCCAATTGCATTAAGGCTCCCCGCTAGCTCCTGCCACAGTGTATCGGATCTTAAGCGACCTTGTGCACCAGGCTGAGGTCTAGCAAGGTCACCGTGACTGGAACATGAATAAACAAAGTGCTTTAGAGAAACTTTTTTGTAAAAATAAGAACAACAATTTTAATGAACATATTTCATTTGACTAATTATGATGGAATGTTAAAATGATGGAAGTGTGTTATTTTATATCAAATACTTTTTTACCTTTCCATAAATTCCAACAAAAATGAAAATTGCGCTCCAGACGCTCGTTGTCTTGATTCCATTTCTGAAAAATACCATACATACACAGAAATTAGTTCGCATTGTTGTGAAGTTTTATGAATACTTCATTTACAAAGCATTTATTTAAAACGCATTGGTTTTATTTAAAGCCATAGCATTTCTCACTTATTTTATCTTACCAAGTGTTTTTATTACTTGCAAATTCACAAAACTTAAATTTGTCATGAACGTTAACAAACATACGGAACGCACTAACGAACGGTAATAACGGATAACGAGAATTTGGTGTTTGAAAATTAAATACCACAGACAAAATGTAATAAAAATGTATATGCATAAGTTTATTGTGGGCAGCCCCCAGCCATCAACAAAGATATAGTTTCCAGGGTAGCCTAGGTGTTAAGACATACAACCATTGCAGTGTGAAGCTGTAACAAATATACACTCAAACTGTTACAATATTAGTGAGATTAAGTCAAATATAATAATGGAACATATACTTTTTAAAAATAAAAATGCATGTACTTAAATAATCTGTATATTTTATTCATATCAAGATATAAAATCTTGTAATGATTCTGAAGTTTAATTGGTTAAGTATGGTAGAGATTTTTAATCCAGTTCCACATTCATGCTTTCATATAATGCTTAAGTTAGGTCTATCTTAGAATATTCATATTTTGTATAGAATCCTCAATACAATAAATTAATGTGTTTAATACTTTGTCATTATATTTTTCACATTGTGCATTCTTGTTGTTAAATTCATAATTTGTTGTCATTTTTGATTCACTGTCTTCTATTTACCTTAGTCTGTATTTACTATCTTAATTTGTTTTTGATATATATAAGTTTTACACATTAGGAGGATAAATATAACTATCCTCTTAATGTGTAAAATTGATTAATGAAATAAAATATTAAATAATGTGTATGTCTTCCTTAATTCAATATATAAATTAATAAAGTATCAATCTTAAAATTACATGGGGACAATTAAAACAATCAACTTATTTTAAATTACATAGTTTCCACTTTATTGCCTAAATAATGAGAATAAAAGTACAATTTATTTAAACCATCTCATAATATATAGGTATACATGTTACTGCTAACCAATTAACTACTTTTTAAGTTATACCAAAAAGTAGGGGTCTTTCTTTAAAGGCCCATGTAGGACAAATGCCATAAAAAATAAATGTTAATGCATCAGCTTACCTTAACTATGTCGAAATTATGTTGTCCTTACTTGCCCTGAGTGAAATGGCCTGAAATTTAAGAGACAGTTTCCCTACTGTTAAATAAATTTTACTTTCTTTTTACAGTAGTAGGCAATAAAGCGGAAACTTTGTAATTTAAAATTACTTGATTGTTTCAATTGTCCCTTTGTAGTTTTAAGTTTGATACTTTATTTATTTATATATTGAATTAAGGAAGACAAGGTTATATTTATCCTCTCAAAATGTAAAATTTATATAAATCAAAAACCAATTAGGTCTTCACAGTTAGTAAATACAGACTAAAACAAATAGCAAACAGTGAATCAAAAATAACAACATATTATGAATTTAGCAACAAGAATACACAACATTCAAAAATGTAATGATAATATAATTATATAAAGTTTTAAACACATTAAAACACTATAACAATTTAATATTTAATTAAGTAATTTGTTACAAGAACTTTACAGATTTATTACTTATATCTTAAATAATTTATTAACTGACATTTAAAACAATTTATAGGCTGAAAATATATATCTTCAAAAATGTATAAAGTAACAGTAGGGAAACTATTTCATAATTTTCCTCACTCAGGGCAAGTTGAGAAAAAGCAACAACTAATTTTAAATAACATAATTTCAGCTATATTGCCTAGTAATAATAAAAAATGTACATTAAATTTAAACAGTATGAAAACAGTCTTATAATTTTTCCCATTCAGGGTAAATAAGGACAATATAATTTCAACATAGTTCTGATTAATATATGTATATAATACTGCTAACAATTGAATATGTTTGATTTATAAAAAAAAGGTAGGAAATCTTCCTTTTTAAAAGTAAAGGTCCATGTAGGATGATACCATAAAAACTAATAATTTGCCATATAAACCATCTTCAATAAACAATATTTGCTGTAGATTGTTCAGATGGTATCTGAAAAAAAAAAGGATAATCAATCTAATAAATAAGCATAGTATAAGAATAAAATACAATTTTAATTTATAGTACTACTTATTATGACATTTGAACATTTCAATGCAACATAGATTAATTTATCTGAATTCAAATCAAAATAAGTATAAGCTCACACCAAGGTCATTTTATTAGCCTGTAGGAATCTACTTCTGTTGTTCCAATAAAATCCGCCCATACCTTAAATCCATTGAGTTAAGGCAGTCCTAGGGAAAATAAAAGCTGAACAGGTTTTACATAGTGCATATTTGAATTTTCATACTTTTTCCATTTGTTAGAAGATTTATTTACATCTGCCGTAATAATATTAAAGCTGCCCACTAGCCACAAATAATGCTCCTTCCTCAGACCATGTGCACCAGGCTAAGGTCTAGCTTTGTTAGGGTGACTGGAATATGAATAAATAGTGTTTTTAAGTAATGTCAATGTGAAATTTTCATCATACACTTCTTTTGACTAAACAAATTTTAAACTAAAAATTATGGAAGTTTGTCATTTTATTTTACGAAGTTATTTTCAAACTAACCGTTCCATAAGCTCTATCAAGTCCTCCAGTCGCTCCAGTTACACGTTGTCTTAATTCTATTTCTCAAAATTTCTTCACACAGATTACTACGCCATTTTTTGCGTTGTAGAAAACTTTATAAATATTTTTTTTTAAATGTATTGATTTTATTTAGGATACATTACATGACACTGTTTTATGTCAACGAGTATTTTTATTAGCACACTTTCACAACCATTTAAAAGAAAACTTCCAACTTTTTGAAGAGAGCAAAAACATCACATTCACAGTCGTATGGAGAATTTGATGTTTGAAAACGAAAAATCATAGACAAAATGTACTTTTTATCGAACGTAAGGATGGACAAGGCGACCGTTAAGCACATGTCACTTTGACTACCAATCTAAATTCGATATCGCTTTATCGTTAGCTAAGTTCGTCATGTAGGCGAATGAACATTGTCTAGGCCCACTGATGCGTCCATTTTTTTTTGGCACGAGGCGTACAGGAGCATTCCATGGAGAGTATGATTCCTGGACTATATTGCCTTAAAAGTTTGTCCACTTACCGGTTAATTTCTTCTGCTTGCGCAGGAGGCTGTCTGTAAGGTTTCATGTAAATGGGGACTTCGTTCTTTGTACGTATGTGATGTTTAGCCTGAAATTTGGTCGGAATAGAATATGTCCTTATACTCGGTACAAAGTTTAGTTATTTTCTCGTGTTCTTCTTTATTCATGTGATCAAGTCTGAGTTTTTGTAAGTTTCGCTGAAGGATTTGTTTGACCTCTATGTTTCCTTTATGTTTGATAAAGTTTACGTTATTGTTAGGTTAGTCAAATTTAGTCTATAGGTATTTTAACACGTTGTTAACATCGCGGTGCTAACTTCACGACATTATTTATAATTGGATTGCAAGTAGTCTTTAGCACTAAACGTTTTAAGTCGATTATCACGTCTATTTGTTTCAGTAAGTCGTTTCGTTAGTGTTGTACGCATCATAGTTGTCCTAGTCGTACTTATAATCATCGCAATATTGTTCGTCATCGTTCGAGGTGATTTCGTTAAGTCTAAAGCCTTGTTGGGCTGTTCGAGGTCGCGGTGGTGCTGTCCTCATTAAAACCTCATTTTCAATCGACAAATCAGTCGATTGAAAATGGGGTTTCTGTAATTGTAATGGCTTATAACCAAATTGTTGCAGGGTCATGAAATTTTACTGAGGCCTTATGCCAAATTGTGAGCGTCTGTATCCGAATAGGGGTTTATAGCCAAATTATTGTTGTCGAGGGCGATATCATTACTGAGGTCTATAACCGAGATTTTGGTGGCCAAATTGTGGTCTATTATTTTGAGTAATTTGGGGAAACCAGAAATTGAATTTTTGAGACGAGGGAAAGTTATTTTGTAATACAAGAGGCTTTAACAGCGTCGCGGGGGTGTTGCCAAATTTAAAACCGATAGTAGGGGTCGTAGTTTTCACGTCCATTCGATTTCTTAATTTATACTGTTCCTGAAAATTTAGTTCCACTGACACTATGCTTAAGGCGGCTTTGAGATTAGATGGTGTCTTAAGTCGCACTATACGCACCATATCTTTAGAAAAAATCTAAAAAAAGACATTTAGGGTTGTGTTATTGTATATGGCTATTTAAGCTCGTTTGTTGAACTTTGTTGAAATCAGTAAATTATACCAAGTCAATTGGCGTATGTCTGATGTAAAATTTTGGTTTTGCTAGTTATTACGTTCTTGGTTCCCAGCGTCGATATTTTCATCTAAACGTCATCTGTTACTTGTTGAGAGCTGGGTAAAGTTATAGTAATGGAGTCTATTGGAGTACCTGGTATAATTGCAGGGACGGTGTTCATATTCCTTTTGTCTCCGTTTTGTTCCGCCAATGAAGAAGACTTTGATGATGACGACCACTATGCTTGATGATGACTTAGAAGAACTGGTTGATGATGTACTACTGGACCGAGATCTCGTGCTCTGTGATGTTTTTTCTAAGCCTATTGAATCAACGGTATACTCACGAATGATTTCCGATGTATTCTTAAAATTTTCTAAAATTCTTAAAATTTTCTAAAGTTCAGATTCTCTTTATCACACTCTTCGAATTCATTTTGATCACTAGTATAATCACTGCAGCTTGTTGGCCATTCCTTCACATTGGTCTTGTATAATATTTTCATACTGGATATTTAACGATTGAAAAATGTGGTCTGCTTTTCTTTTCATTATTAATATCAAACATAATTTGAAATAAATATACAATAAAACTCAAAGCCAGAAAAAAAAAGAATTAATAAAAATTTAAGTCTCCGTAATCACAAAATTGGTTTGTATAGTAATGATATGGAGGGTTTAAGTTAATAAAAGAAACAATAGTTCTGGAATTACAGAGATATAATAAGACAATAGCGAAGTAAAAAATACAAGCCTACATACTAGGCAGACAGCTATACATTACAGCGAGAGAAAGAAAGAGAGATACATCCGTCACTATCAAAATGATAAATAGATGGCATTGACATATTACGTTTATAAATCCACCAACACTGACCCTTAAACCAGTATATGTATAGGTAAAGACAAAATAAAAATTAACAATGCATTCCTACTTTTTTCCTAGGCCATCTGAAGCACCTTTTCCATGTCCTACATTCTATATAATTCCAGGCTAACTTGCGAAGTGCAATAAATTGTTTTTCCAACTGAGTCAGAACATAAAACATGTTTTGGTTCCTGTATTGGCTGCTGGGTCTATTAAACTTTGCTATAAAAGTGAAGTGTATCAATAAAAGCCGATATTTCAGGAATTTGACTCAAAATCGGACCCAAGTGTGCCCAAATTGCAACAGCTGTGTGTTTCAAGTTGTCGGATACAGTGCAAACTGAGTAGGTTTTTAACTTCGACGTTTTAAAGTCTTTGAAATGAAATCATTATTTGATATGAGTACAGTATGAATATAGGTAGAATCTTCTTTTCTGCTACCGCCAAAATGAAAAGACTGAATCTCCGTGTGATGTTTAAATAAGTAGTTCTCACTAAAATCCAAATGTACCACAGCTTCGCTTATCTGTATATTATGTTTAAGTTCTTTAAGAATTTTATTTTGTACAACAACAGTAGCGCAATGAGGCAAAAAATCTGTGATAACCTTTATAACTTATCAAGTACTATTCATCAATTACATCTAAATGTGGTGCATAATTTTCAGTTTTAGTCCAAAAAATGTTATGCCTTACTTTTTCATCCTGCTCCTAGGTGTTAGGAGTCAGAGCTATTCAAAAAATTTGATTTATATATCATTGCTAAATGCTAAATATTCAATTACATTATGTTCACATATCGAACATTTACGATATAAGAACGCCTCATTATATCTGTCACAACAAAGGGTGTTTAAAAGGTCATGATTCGTTTTTATATTTGTGATTTCGGCTTTATTTAGAGCCTTTATTAGTAGCTCTGAATTCCAGTGATAAATACATTCACACGTGTTATAAATATATGGCTTGGGAAATAATACCCAAAATGGCTTTAATTTATAGAAAACAGTGTAAGACAGAAATATTTTTGTTTTCAATGCAGAATTTTTTGTACAAATTTTTAAAAGTATCATTTAAGTAACTTTTAACTTCTAGTCTTCATTAAAAACGCAATTAGCAATTATACTTATACTAAACTTATCACTAAAATATATTGGACGGAGAATTTGTCTTCAACATGCCCCCGGTGTTGAAAGCCAGCCTTTGAAACTAATTCGTTGGTCACGAGGAGTAGGCAGATCTTCTATCTAAACGCCCTTCGGACAATTCTTGTCGCCGTCCTCACATCAGCCATACGTGACATCCCATCTAGCTCAGGGTGAACGGTGACAATTCGTCCCAGTCTCCACTTAAACGGAGGAAGGTTATTCTCCTTAAGGACAACGAGAGTGTTTACTTGAAGGAAGTCTGTGTTGGATTGCCATTTGACCCTGTGCTGAAGCTCTGCGACTTACTCCTTATTCCACCGAGTTCAGAAATGCTGACGAAGCTGCTCCATTCGATGGAAACGTGAAAGATGCTCATATGTGTGATCTTGCAGATCCTTCACCGGCAGAGACGTTAATGGGCGTCCAAGGAGAAAATGTCCTAATGATACCAAACAATTTTTTTCACGTTGAAAAGAATCACCTAAAACGCTTTCCTTTCGTTTTACCACACCACAACCCGCATAACTGTATTTTTTGACAGAATAGAAGAGCCAACACCACATATATTTTACAAGTTCAGTTAAATAAAATTGTAACATGCACCATTGCTTTTTGAGCCTGAAAAGAATAATTTTTTTGATCGAGTAGTGGATGATAAAGCAAGAGTTGCCTCCATATTAAAGGGCACCACTACCACAGTAGATGATTCTTCTACCACTTCTGGTACCAATTCCTCTACCATAGCATCACCACCAAATGTAACACTGTAACCATCACAAGTCGGACCTAACAACCCTGCCACAGCATCAAGAGTATCATCTAGTGGTATATAGTCGGGTTTTCCACCTCTAGTCTGAAATTGAGAATTACAATTATAATAATAGTATATTAATATATTAAACGTAGCGGGTGAAATAGGCACGTTATGGCTTATGTTAGAATGAGAAGATGCATCCGACCTGAACGAAATCACGACGGAAATCACGTTATTAGTGGCATTAGTTTTGTCGCAGCGGTTGGTCACGCTGTCGGTATGTTATGTTTACATTTGCATAATTTCTATACAGGTTTTTTACAATGATTCGCGTAGTGTCCGCTGCGTAAACAATTATAACACACCTTAAAACTAGATAATCATTTTAGTCGTGCAGTGTTACTAAGTGAGAGAAACTGTAAAAAACTGTTTAACACATTGCGCGCGTTAGTGAAATTATAAAACTTAATTCCTATGCATTACGACTCCTATACGTGCCGTACCTGTAGAGCCAACTGTGCGTTACGGCTTGTATTTTGCCGTACCAGCACTTGACTTCGAAGGCTCTCAAAAACATGAAAACCCATAGATT
>DWHO01002205.1:0-13749 GCA_018247575.1 Eurytides lysithous rurik | reverse complement strand
AAACAAATATCTGTAGTTCGTACAAATATTTGCCCCGGGTGGGAATCGAACCCACGCCCTGCGACGCCGAAGCCAATAGCTTAGCAACTGCGCCAAACGGTCATCAAAAATTATATATATAAAAAAATACAAAATAGCGGAAGATTTGACATAGCACTGCACCTACCATCCGAACAGTACGCAGTCAACGTATAGGTACTGCCGGCGTTACTATTTTAATCCCGGGCCCACAAGTAACGTCGTAAATAATCCATTCGCCGGAGAATCGAACGCGTGCATTCGTTGTTGTTAGTGTTAAGCCTAAAAATAGCCGTTTTCCGTTTTATCGCCGCTAGATGTACGTTGTATTGTAGCACGTATGGAGCGAGCGTCGACTGGCAGGGTTACGAAATACGAGGAGCGACCGACTTTATATTCGATTTTATTCGTATCGAGAGATTGTTTCGTTTCACCGAGGAAAGCTTTTTTTTATCTTTTTTTTTACCTACGCAGAATTCTTACGACAGTTTTCTTCATCGTAGACGACTTGGTGAATCGACGTTTTAAGTTGTCAGTTAACAAAATGAAAATTTGTCAATTGGATTAACAAATTATTGGCTTATAAATGTTTTTTATTCTCATATGCTTTTATTGCGAGTAAAAAGAAAATCACATCTTCAACAGCCGGTGCTTTCACAAACATTTATTATACAACGGTTTAATTAAAATATTAATAACTTTCACATCGCATTTAATGTAAAGTTTTTCACACGGGTTAAGGGATATAAATCCGAGGAACATTAAGTACCTAAAAACATCAATGATAATAGTTATAATATAACATTAATTAAACTCAGAAATATATGTCAGCAAAATTATTTAACTAGCTGATTGAGGAGACGACGTTTAGCTGCTCCTGTTTTTAGGTACGAACACTTAACCTTCTAAATTTATAAAATTATTGAAAATATTTAAAAAAATTCTCCAACTGACCATTATTCGAAATCAATCAGAGTATAACGTATGTCACTATAAAGTTTTTGATTTCAGCGTAAGGATAATGACTTTTAAACATATCTTTATGTTCAGTGATCACGCTAACAACATTTCACTCCAGACTGGGACACGATAGTGCTCGGCGATAGAATAACATTTGGTGTGTTTCGGATTTCATTGTGCCATGTAACTATCTAACGCCAAGAGTAGCCGTTTTAAATACATTTGAATATGTAGTAATCAAGTTTTTACGGCGGTAGAGCCACGCAGCTGTACCCGCTGCTGAATGGGCTGGCTCGAACCGGTTCAGTACCACGACCTCAAAGAAGATCGGCGTGAAGTGGAAGTGTCTTTTAGCTTCCGCATTTCGTCCGGTCAGTGAGGTGGCCGGTGGACCATCCCCACCCACCCCTTATTTCTTCTCTCACTTTTGTTCCCGCTCCTTCTCCTCCCTTACTTACTTTAAAATTTACCCCCTTAAAGACTGGCAACGTATTTGCAAGTTCAGTAATGTTGCAAATGTCCATGGGCGGCGGTAATCGCTTACCATCAGGTGAACCGCTTGCTTCTTTGTCAGCCTACAACATAAAAAAAATGACTGTATTTACGCAAATACTACACATTATCAAAATGAAAGTAATATACGGATTGTATCGTGTTTCATTTGATTTTAAACTCTCTACGTCACGAATACGGTTTAAATTTCACTAATGAGTAATTGTATGTTCATCAATTGTGCAAACGCGCCGTTCCATGTCAGAATATTTGGACATACGTTCTCCAATCCGTTGCGCGAGGAACTCGGGGGCTAATGTTCGATTCTTGATGTATATCAAATGTGATCTTTTTTGTGTCGGCGTTTGTAATGGGAGATGTGTTTAGGCATCGTATGGGGTTCGAAGGGCCCTTAAACGACGTGCGTTATTGATGTCTCCTTTTTCCTTCAGATAAACATGTCTGATCTTGTTTGAGAAGCGGCGCGTAATGGTGTTGGCTTAGCGGAATGATTTTTGATGTACCGATTTTGTGGCTGCGTACAAGTAGATTCAGTTTGGTTGTTTTTTTCATTAATTGCATTTGCTTGTTTGTGTTTGCTTGTTTATAAGAACACAAACACGAGATCCCTTACAAACTTTGGTTTTTAGGATCTGTTTTAGAAGGTTTATCCATCAGCGTAAAACTTTTAAAGGGTTCAGAAGTAAACTATAGGTATCAAAAATTATTTGACTGCCTAATTAGTTTCACCGACATGATTACCGTATAAACAACTGTGACTTAGAATAATTGACAAAACACAAGACAGAAGAGTCTCTTATTTTAAAATCAAATTTACTGTATTATAATGTTAAAATGAGTTCATATTAACTATTGTTTCCCCGTTTAAAAGTAAGAAAATTTATGGCTTTAATGGAAATGAAATAAATGTCAAGAAGGTAGACTTGTTGTTTTTATATTGCGTGATTGGGGAGTTCAAATAAAAGTAGTGTACTAAAGGGCTTATGACAAAGGAAAGGCAAATTATAGCACTGATCGAATAACGAATGGAAAATCCAAATTGGCCCTATTTGTAAATATGCACACACTTGTTCTCCCCTTCCCTAATCAGATATAACGCCTTTATAACAATTCAAAGAGAATTCTATGGAAGTGTCATGGAAACATGTCATCTTTTCAAACTCTGCGCTGCATCATGGTCTAATCGTTAGCATCCCATAGTTGAGACCACTGAACCAGTGTTCGAGACTAGACGTATAGATCTAACCGTATTGAATCTCATCAAATGTATACTATCCAATTTCTTTTAGTAAAATTAAACGATCATGCATGCATTACATTATACTAGAAATACATTTTCACTTTTATTCACTCGAAATCAGTAAAATAACAAGTTAAATTCGGTAATAACATTAGAATAAAATTCATACTCGCTATGTAAATTATGTCTATAGTCGGTGATAGGTAACAGATATGATACGATGAATCCACTCGTTGACCTTTTTATCTAATAAAAACAACTTCCGATGTTACAATATAAACAATCGGTATCTGTTATAATCCGAATGCCATTCAAATATGTAAGGCGTGACGTAAGAAAATCACTACGAATAAACCGGTGCCAATAAAGGGAAATATTGCGCAATACCACAGAGGGGTCCGAAGAAAGCCAAGCGGCGAATGGGAGACGCAATCCGCTCGCAGTCGAGATTCGGCTCACGTATGACACACGGGCCGCAATGATCTATCACATGGATCCTTCAAACCGTACCGGGCCGACATTCATCACTCTTATATTTACGTGGACGGGCACGAGGCCGATACGTAAGGCGGTAAGCGAAAGGAATAGACACGGACGCAGTATTTTAAAGTACTTGTGTATTTATTTATTCTGTACTCTACATACATTTTTCACTGTGGTAGAGCCACGCAGCTGTTGCCGCTGCTGAATGGGCCGGCTGGAACCGGATAAGTACCACGACCTCACAGGTAAAGTGGAAGTGTTTTTGCTTCCGCGTTTTGTCCGGTGAGTGAGGTGGCCGGTGGCCAAACCCCTTCCATCCCCTTCCATCCTATCCTCCTCCCCTAATCCCTCACTATACTCCTCATTCCTTCCTCTTCAAAAATCCCCCCCCCCCTTAAAGGCTGGAAATGCATTTGCAAGTTCTGTTGCAAATATCCACGGGCGGCGGTGATCGCTTACCATCAGGTGAGCCGCTTGCTGGTTAGTCATCCTACTCTATAAAAAAAAAGATTATTAAGGGTGGACTTAATACCTTCTGGTATTCTCTTTTAGTCAGTCCGGGGCGTGGTTACAAGTTTGTGGCAGGTGCAATGAAGTTATTGACATATGCTCTTATTTATATTATAAATGCAATTACTTCCGTCGATATAGCTTTGTAAATGGTATACGACATAGACGCAATCCAATTTTTGTAAAATTACAATAGACTATAATTGATATATTTACGCGAGCGGAAATATTGTGTATGTCGGAGAAATTGATTTTATAAATATTACGTTTCACTACTTTAATAGAATTAAAATTGTTTCCATATATAGATAATATCTATGTAGACTTTTGCACAGGCCACTTGAGAAATAAAGTTGTTCTGGCAGGCAACGATGCGCAAGCAATAGTTCGGTTTCAAGGACAATATTTGCAACATAAAACTAAGCATACAGCTCTACCAGCTTTGGGTGAGGCTGGTAGAATATAGCTGCTAAAACAAATTTCTTACTATCAGACACACGATTTGTTTACACCAAGCAACGAGTTCTTAGTACCAGTGGCGGTACTACCATACAAGCTCAAAAGCCCGGCTTGCCCTACTGAAGAGTAAAATTTACAAATCTCGATTAGCACATCATTCTCGAATAATTTATTTTTAAATTTGAGCGTTGCGGGAATTATGTCTCCGGTGCTAAACTTCTTAAGCGATAACCTTTGAATTGACTTCCAGTCAACTCTTATTCTAGTAGTGATAGCTAAATATGAGTGATAAGAGTCGCCGCGTCTGAAAGCTTCCTCGTCCAACGTCACGGGGCAAAACGGAATCACGTAGGAGACATTTTCCGCGGCCCAGTGCTTTATTGTGGTGATCCGCTGCGGATTTTTACGAGCGAATCCGCGCTGGCTACCCACCACCGAACGGCATAAACGCTGGGTTAATGAATGCTCCACTTTCTTTAATAAGAACCTGTGTATATTCTTTTTATATCCATTTTTCGTTACAGTCTTACCCCTTAAAATGTCTCACTAGTCATTTAACGCACACAATTTAAACGCACAATCAGTATTATTAACACATTTACAATAAATGTCTTGCCCTTTTCGATAGACGATCTATTGTGAGAAACACAAGTTATGTACTCCATTTACGCCCATAGCCTTATAACAATATAAATAGTTCATACACTATATAATAGTTTGAGATGAAATATATTTATGTTTTTAACCAGTTATACATACATGTATTAAAATTTATTCATTTGTGTTATTTTTATATTGCATTTGACTAAGTTTTGCTGAAATTTCTATAATTGTTTATAATTGATTAAGTAACACACGTACAAACAACATTTCGAAAATCAAAGTTTTATTATGCGTTATTCGTATTATTTTATTAGTTATTCGGGACAAATACTCTAAAAGTTTAAAAATATAAATTCAATCCGATTATAGCAATTGGCGTCAGCATTTACTCAAGAAACACAACATAACACACAAAACACCATTAACTTTTATATTTGGAAGGGATTGGAAAGCAAATATTAATAAAGATTTCTATGATCTGAGAACTTGCTAAAAGTTATCTTCAATATATTTTCAGTATCGAAATATTTTGCCAACGACAGTGGTGAATTTAATAAATGATACCAGTTGTGCAAAATGGATACCACCTACAAAAAAGTTTTGTTTTTATTGTACGGCTTAATTGGCATCTACACATCAACCGTAGTTATTTATATTTGAATAATACTAAAAAAGAAGTAAATACCAATACTCAAAATTCAACAGAAATTTAAAAACAGCAACACAACACCATGGATGTTGCAGGCTTTGATAGACTTTTTACAGGATAGTCGTTGGCACGGTTTGTTGGGGTGATAAGTAATACTGACTAGTTTCTATGCCGTAAAACCTTAAATCGGGGAATACCCAAACGAACTCGCGGGCAAACTACTTTTGCCCGCGAGTTCGTTTATGTATTCCCCGTGTGAGTTCTCCAACAACAAGAATATACCAATTTCACATTGAATTGTTTACATCAAAACAATATCAAGCAGGCTACGGCAAAGCAATTCTGAGACAAATTGGGACAAAATCTTTAAACCCAACTCGACCATTGCGATACGCAAAAACCAGTTTTGTATTCCCCAATCACTTATTTAATTGACCAAAGGTCGCTTCGCTTCTACACTGCACGAAAACGGATTGCCTATCGTAAATTCAACATTGCATTATTCATGGAAAATAATTTTCCCTTTCATTTAACGTCCGAGATGCGGGCGCGTCTCCGACTCGTTTCAACGGTGGGAGTAGTAAAAAAAAATTTCAACCCTCCCCCCATTTTCCGCCACTAAAGTGTGGTCAATCCCTTGCCGCGAGTGAGGGACGTCCCGTTTTATGGGCCTAATAACTCGGCCACCCTAACGTCGTGAAGAAAGTCACAAATTGTCCCCGCATCGTTTTACGGTAGCCGTCGAAGTGAAATAAAGACTTACCTGCTATTGCTATGAGGCAGATGGACTCACTCCCAAATAATTTGGCTATTACCTTTGCTTAATTATTTTAACACTATTTATAGAGCTATTAACAAACAGTGCATAGTGATATTGGAGAGGTATCATTGACAAAAGTCGTCGCTAAGGAAGATTTTTAAATATTCGTAGCATAAATTGCACGTTAGATATTTGGGAAGAAAGTCTTGCCTTTTTGCATTATTTATCGAGTTTTAACATTGCAATAGGCTAGTCAAAACGGCCAATCCTAGCTAATGTGCTTTTATTGCCGTTGATTTAAAGTAAACTTTCAAGGCAAATATTTGTCCGATCATGTCGTCTTAGATGGTACATCAACTGTAGTTTTATTTTTTTATTTTCACTTAATATATACTCTTTTATAAACTGACTATACCTAATAACTATTCCGCAAAAAGGAAAGCAAGTAAATTTGATCGAAAACTAGATAATACATATGTATTTATTCAGAATGTATGTATACAGTGTACCACATACATGACAGAAATATTAATAAAATAATTAAGAGCAGTCCTAACCTATGCCAACCCAAAATAACTTTTAATTATTCACATTACACCGACCTTGTTCAAAACTCAATGCCGCCTCTGAATAAAGTGATAGTTCAGATTAAAATGATTTGTGGTAATCTAAAATGTATGTATTTTATTCTTAAAAAAAATATATTTAATTGGATAAGTGAATGCGTCCATTGTTAAGATTTATACTATGACATCAAAAATTGTGACAGTCAAAAAACTAAGTTATTCAAAGAATAAGGAGATTTCGCTTTGGGGAAAATCTGTATTTCGCTTTGAACGCCCATTTCGACCACTAGGTGGTGGCAAAAATAATAAGACGACGAAGGATTAAACAATAATCCGGGTGCTAGGACCGGTGCGGGCCAATAAAACGGGGTCATCAATCCACCGCCGGATATTGGCTGGGGGCCATTTTACGAGTATTTCACGATGGCATCACCGGCGTCCATTTAAGTCGTATTATTGCCGAACGTACTTAGTGATTTTATATCTCCTATCAATGCGGTGGCTTCCCGTCGTAAAGGCTGTTCACACGATGCGGAATTTATTTTATCTCAAACAAGATATGAACGGTGGTTACGAAATTTCACCGAGGTTTATTGGGGTCGGGTTGATCGAACCCTGTAAAATTAACACGTATAAACAATTCAAAAACCGAAATCTAAATATATATTTATTATACTAATAGAAGAGCGGGCGAAAAACTCAACACCTTCAGTTGCAGAACTGTTGTTCCACATAATAAATTGTTTAAATTGACAATACTATAGCTATCCCGCATACGAATCGATTAACATTCCACTCACTTCGTTCTGTAACAAACTTTTGTAGTCTGACAAAATATTGTCTTTATTTAATATTAAATTTTTAATTTTAGTCTTAAGATTGTACTGTAAACGAAAATCAATTCATTATTAACTAATACAGATGATTCTAAACTATCACGAATTTAGAATGTCACTTTAATAATTTAATTTTTAATCGAGTTAGTCTACGATCGATCTAGTGATTTGCAAACAAATACGGTATGTTAATTGATTACGTGAATTAAGTACTCCAACGTACATATATAGCGGCAACGAACGATAAAGTTTGCAGGAAATATTCGGAACTAACAATACTATACATAAAACATATTTAATAAAATTACATCGTCGTTCATTTAATATCATTTCATTTAACAGTTACACAAAGCTAGAAGAGGAACGCAATATTTTTTATTACTATCTTTAGACGAGTCTGATAGTGCCTGAAGTGAGATTCCACCCCCTCCCCACACCCTACATGGCCCTATGTTCCTCACCCAGAATTATAATATTTAAAAATCTGTGCCCAGTATTTACGCTGGTAACATTACCCTCCAAACCGGAACATTTTTGTCTTCACATAAATGTATGCGGTAGAATAACTGGCAATGCAGCGATTTTATATCTAGCCTCTGTAATAGGGGCTACCACTGGCCTAGTAATTAATGATCGAAATACTCTAAAGTGCAATCAGCAGGGGCGGTGCACTCCTCTAGTGGGTGCTGCAGCTTTTCTTAGACATAGAGAAAAAGAGAATTAATTTTTATGATCCGTTTGGCGCAGTTGCTAAGCTATGGCGTAGGCGTTGCAAGTTGTGGGTTCGATTCCCACTCGGAACAAATATTTGTACGAACCACAGACAATTATTCCGGATCCAGGCGTCTGTCCGTGTGTGGTTTAAGTATGTAAAACGCCCTTACAACACAAGATATTTTCATCGATGGGAGCTACCGTTGTTGGATTTTCTTTTTCTTCTAAAAGGGGGATAGTCCATGAAAGTTTGGGAAAGTGTGCTTATCAGCACAATTATATTCTTGTGGACTCAATAACATTCCAATATGATTGCGTAAAGACGAAGTAGATACAAACGTATTATTTGTCAACAAGAAATCAGTCACGTGTGAAAGTGGCATAACAATTACCCCGCCGCCGACCCACCATCACACGGTTTGTTGCCTTTTTATTGTCCACACCTCGCGGCTTGATGGGCCCATGCACTACCTCCGATTGTACGTACCGAAACGGAGTTTTCTCATCCTTAATACGAAGTGGAGTCGTGCCTTTTTGCTAAATAGTGGCAAGTGGCAAACAAATCGGACGATTTTGAATCCTGAATTGAAACTGACGAGTTTTATCGCCTTGCTAGTAAAACAGATATTCCTTGTTATCTCTTCGCGATTTAAATGTGGAGAACCTTTCTTAGTAATAAAGAATTTTTCAGTTCAATGTTTTACTTACATTCGTCTGATACGTCTTTAATTATTTCTAACCCTCATAGTACGTGAAGAAATGATTATAAAATTGTGGCAGGATTCAAGTTCATACGGAGGAGAAATGTGGAAAGCCAAAATGTAACTATGATATTTGTTAAACTCCAACATATAATACAGTGTAGCGTTTACATATATTTTTTGATAAAAACGCTATATTCTCTTTAACATATAATGTAATATAATCAGATTTATGTAATGAATACCGGAAGTAAAATAATATGGTTGTGGAAAAAATAATACAAAAAGGTTATTTGATTCAAACAGCTTCTTAAATAAAATATAAAAGAAAAAGATATATAACATAAGCACAACTTCCATAAAACCTTCTGAAAGGTAAAAGTCAAGGAAGGGATGGGCGGGTGAAAAATTCGGGTCATTTCAAACGTAAACTGTTCCGATCGTGGCATTAATATGCAAATTGGCGACTCGACCAATGCTTGCCTAATTCTTATTCCGCTTCCAAATCGGATAGAGTAAGGCTCGATTACCTTTTTCAACCCTTCCTTTCGCCCGATTGACGTTCCGATACTAATGGAGTGGTAAATTGGTCGGCTACGTGACGTCGTAATGAGAATTCCTCCCCCGGAACATTTTTCATTTTGCAAACTGGAAACCTCTCGATTCCCCTTTAAAGTGAATAATGTCTTGATAGACGCGTTAAAAGGTGAAAGCTTTGAACTTATCGGGTAGTTGAGTGTTATAAATGAGAAGCTTAGTTAAAATATGTTCTGCTTCTTGTCGACTTAAAATTCGCAGCAAAAAGTTTGATATAAAATATTGCCTGTCAAAAAACATAAGGCAATATAATAAGCAAAAGTTAGATGGGCTCTTGGACGGAACCCATTAAACGGATTTTTGCTACTAAATAATGATCGTCAACATAATGGATCATTCTATTTATATGCAGTAGTTTCAAGTATTACCAACCAACGTGAAGGTTTCCAATGCTTGATTTTTTTGTGCGTAGGTGTCACCTGTTAGGTGACAGCTGTGCAGAATGTTTACATTGTTGAAAATTTGTCGATAGGTTATTACCATAGATTAATTTATGATTACATCTTGAATTTAGATACGCCACAAAGCTCCTCAAAATAAATGGTATATTTTTATTATTTTTTAAGAGAATTGTGTTATTAGAAAGTAATTTTTACATTATTGTAAAAAGTTACTAGTAACAAAATTAATTATTCGCGTAAATATAAAAAAGATTGAAAAATAACTTATTAGATTTTCTGAGATGCGTGAAACATACGACTAAATTAGTTTAATAAGCATTTTTACATCTAAAACAGGTCTTGAACGACTCTAGCGTGGAGACACTAGAGTTGTATGGAGATATCTTTCTGTATTTCCTTCTTGTGGTAAATGTAATTTGATTTTTATTTAAGACTTGCTGCCTATAGCACTAACTGAAAGAAAAATGTATAAAATGCTTTTAGCATTTTACACATTTTTCTTTCAGTTATAAAATAAGATTATATTTAAAAAAATAACACAGTATATAATTTACACGCACATACAGCTTACTAAGTGAGCAATAATAGTGCATTATTTACATCCCCTTGCGTTCCTGGTGGCAAACTATATTAGAGTTGGCGTAAACAATGGCTATCGGCGTCTTGGAATATCACACAAAGGGCAAACTTTGTCCGGCGTCCAGAACTTAGTCCGGCGTCGTCCGTCCGAGCGTCATAATCTTGCGGACGGTCCGGGCAAAACTTGCCTCCGAGTTAACCGGACAATATGTGAGGCTAGTTTCCCAGGGTAGCACAATGTCGTCGATGCGTTCACACCTCCTTAAGCAATGGGTAACGCCAAGCGACGACGGTAAAGCCACTTCAGCCATGTCGTAGCAAAGTTGGATGTTTGATAATTTAATTACGAAGCATTTGACTTAGGTCCTGGTGACGATATCTAATAATGTAAGTTTGATTAAATAAAAAATATATCATATTTTTTTAATTCTTAATTAGATATTACATATAGAGTTCGAAATAAAAATATATAACTCCACAAAAAAATAATACGCATTCATCGAAAGTTCTTACGAACGTAAGTTAAACGTACGAACATAAAATCGTTTTGAAAAAGGAAAAAATATCAAGTATTTTTAACTGACTTCGCGATATTTACTTATAAAAGACTGTACATTTAAACCGATTAGTAATAAATTGCATCTATATTTTTTATGTACAAATTTAACAATTGCTGGTAAACTTAGCTAAATTAACAAGCAAGATAAGAAAAAGTAATTAAATAATATGTGAAATAGTTCCACTTCAATAGAATCTAGGTTTGGTTAATACGAAAGAAATTATTATACAATGAATGCAATTTCATGCCAATTAAATTAATATAATTCCATTTATTATGTTACACACACAAACACACATACACACACACACACACTTTGCTCAATGTTATCATGGATGCAACAGGAAAATGGAACGGGTAAATATGACAACCTTATCACTAACCTTGCGTCGTCATTCAATATAGGGCTCCAGACCTATTATTCGTTTCAAAAAAATTAAACGACTGTTACGATAATACTGTATTATTCAGTATCTTTCATTTAATAAATATTTACAGTGGATACAATTTTTGTTATATGTGAAGAAGAAGGATATAAGGGTACCGATAACAAAATGCGACGTTTTTATCTCTGCTAATTTTCAACGGTATTCTGTATGAAGTTAAAATCAGTAAAGTTCTCCGAATGACGTTTAATACCTTTCAATATCGACAATTTTTTATCGGGATTAAGAGGCAAATGAGCAAGCAGTTCAACTGATGGTAAGCGGACGCCGCCACCCATGGATATCTGCAACATCAAGGGACTTGCGAATCAGTTGCCGGACTTTAAGGTGGGAGTATACTCTCTTCTTGAATGTTCCAATGTCGTCCGGCAATACCGCTGGCGACAAATGATCCCACAAGTTGGTAGTGCGTAAATCCCGAGAGAAGCGCACGGTGGTGGATTGCCAACCATCCAGGTGGTATAGATAGTACCTGGTGGTTTGTCGCGTAGTTTTGAGGCAGAACTTAGCAGCTGGTATTAATCCTAACAATTCCTCAGAACACTCCCCATGGTAAATCCGATAGACGCAGAGAGACGAAACGTCAGACATCATTTTCTGCATCCATTTAATCTGGCACCAAGCAGTATGCATAAGCCTAAATATTTTGACTGACCCGTTGGTGTAGTGGTTAGTGCTCCTGACTGCAAAACCAAAGGTCGTGGGATCGATTCCCGCTCAGGACAAAATATTTGTGCAACGAGCATAGGTATTTGTTCTGTGTCTGGCTGTTAAATATCTATATAAGTATATATTAAAAAATATATATATAAGTATGTATATCAGTTGTCTGATTACCATAGCACAGACTTTGCCTAGTTTGGGATCAGATGGCAATATGTGAGATGTCCCATGATATTATATTATATATGAAATTATATAAGCACCACTGTGTTCCAGTTTAAAGGGGAAATGTGTCCAGCATAATTACTTGGCACAGTGATGTAACATCTCACATATCTGGTGACGAGAGCTGAACAAAATCAAACAGTTTCTGTGTGTTATGGACGGGTGCTCCAATTGCTCGTTTCGTCACTTTATCTGGTACCTTTCTATTTCGATATCGGGGAATCCCTGGGAAGCACAAACAGTGTATTCACCATTCGGGAGCGGTTATATTCAGAAGCGAAGCGGACGTGAACGAAGTGACGTGACCATTTGTTGTTTGACTCTGGATTAACACTGTTTAATATGTTTTAATTATAAAAAAAAAATAATGAAGTCCTTTCTAATATTCAATACAACGTATCGAATACATTGCAGCAGAAAAAACAATATGTCATTTTTTTGTTAACCCGGACTTACAATAGTCTTCAGTTTGATCAACTAGATTTATCACACAACTCTAATGCTTCAATAATGCTTAAATGTACTACCTAAAAGTGCGTATAAGTATGCAAATTAGACAAAAAAATATTCGAAATTATACATATATACAGAGAGATAGAACTCAATGCGATAAATTAATTAATTGTTGGTAACAAACAAAGACAAAACTTAAGAAATAAATGATTATAAATTGTGACTAATAAAAAAATATAAACTGATATTAATCACCGTTCATAATATTCATAAAAATATACACATATATATGTCATAAAAAATATAACATATAGCATATAGTCATAAATTACAAAAAATCCATAAATAACTTCTTTATTTCATGTTGTCACTAAAACCATACGATTCGACAACGATCGATAAATTCAATTTGGAATTCCGCTTCCGCTGCAAACATTGGGATTCCATTTCTGCAGGAATCCCCCAATCCACTTATATAAAAGTTAACATTACCAACTCTGTGACATTTCCATGCTGTGATCAATACTTCGAAGTTCACAACAATCAATCTGTCATTTCTAATGATTTATTGATAATGTAAGACAGTGGAATAAAATTTAAGTAAATAGTAATAAAAGTGCTTTACGATCTGTTATACGGCCTTCTTCAACAGTCTTTTTAAAAAAAAAAAAACTACTTTAACCACTAGAACTATTTATTGTAAATTTACTAAAGTAAATATATTACAATTAAATCATAAAAAGAAAAGGCTATGATTCCCTAAGTTTTAAGAGACTTTACGCGACGACTTCCAAGACCTAACTGAATGTAATAA
>DWHO01002204.1:0-13752 GCA_018247575.1 Eurytides lysithous rurik | reverse complement strand
TCTTGTCGACGCCATCTAGCGGTGGCTTGGAGAAGTCGTTATTAAGAGGTCGGTTTAATGTCACCGTCTCTGCGCCTAATTTCTCTCCGGTCGTGTCGTTTATCCGTTCCATCGGGTTATAAAGTAAAGGAAGAGTCAGTGCACCTGTGTCTGCGCAAACGCTTGTGCACTATTATATTTCATGCGCACTTGGCTGATCTCTTGTAAATCAGCCGCCGTGGCTGGAATCGGTCGGTACGACATTATAGCGGCTAAAAGCATCGACGTCAGTCTATACAAGATACCGTAAGATCTAGGGTCGATGTCTCCTCGGGCAATGACATTTAAGAAAGAGTGAGTATCAGAGAAAGCATCAAAGTTTTAGCTGGTGCAATGTAGTTGTCTGATCATTTCAGATCCGATCAGGAGTGTTTTAGTGATTTTCCGGGCTTTTCAGGTTGTATGGAACGTTGGTGGGGAGCGAAAGGGTGTCAACGGATCAGACAGTGGAAATGCTTCTAGAGGAGGCAAGGGTCGCTCATTCGGACCACTCGCACGTGCACGTCCCTGCCCAGCTGGCCTCCATGTTCCGCTCAAGGAAAGACCTGCAGAAGGACATGCTCGGCCACTGTCTCCTACTGGCCCTGACTTTCATGGACCTCTGCGTTTACATCAACCAGAAGAGCATTAGGAAATTGACAGCGCGGAGCTATTAACGCTTAGTATATATAGCTCACACATCCCAAAGGAATTAATAAAGCGTTTTAATTAGATTCTATCCTCGTTTGTTTCTGTTCCACCCCTCAATGGCACTCTTTATACCGAATTACATATATTATACATTTTAACTAGCTGTAGCAGGGTCGGATTTAGAGGACAATAAAGGAGTGGAGGCCCCCTGCGCCCAGTTATTTTCCAAATAAATTGCACACTTTTTTTCAGTCGAGTTTTTCAATAATCGAAATTCAAATTCAAATGTTTATTTGCCAATTAAGTGTACCAAAGGTCTCATGTCTAATAATGGACTTACAACTAAATAACTCTTTTCGAGCACTGCAAATTTAGACACATGCTCATAATTAGATATTAAAATTATAAAAAAAGAATGTATACAAGTTAAGAAAAAACAATCTTAAAGGATAAATAATAAAAAAATACAACAAGAGCATAGTGCGCTATAACTGATAATATTCGGTAATAGTTCAGATCGTGATCTATTGCTTATCCAAGAAAATTCTTTTGACAAACATCTTTTGTGAAGGTCCCGGGGCTATAGTCCCGAATCTTCTGAATCCGGCCCTGTGTAGTAGGGTAGGCAATAATATGAGAGCATTTTTTTGTTTCTGTTTTGAGCGTGATGTTTCTATAGCAAATACTGACATAGACAAGCCCAGCGTTATCAAGTAGTTTCAAACTTGAAGTCCAAAATACTATGTGCGTTGTGACGTATAGTGTATTGTTCAGGTGTTTATTAAAAAAAAAAGGAAACAAGCTGCATTAATCTATATTTTGCTCTCGTAAATTGGTCTGTTCCGAAAAAAATGTCGTGGTTTCTATACGATTCGATTTTTTGTACGTCGCTTGTAAGTGGGAAACTGAATTGAAATCCGAAAGCGAGTGAAGCCGAAAATGCGAACAGATATTTACGATTTATCGGTGACATTTCAGGCCTACCACGAAGAGAGACACCACCGACCGTCTGCGGTAGTATCGTGGTATTATAGAATGAAGGTTTTTGCCATAAATGAGACATTTGTCGATTACATTTTCAGTATTTTATACTGCTTGGCTATAATGATATAGCAGACTATATCATTCTAACATGTAATATGGTAAATTTCTATGCTCAGTAATCACTGAATACTTTGGCCCTCCAACACGAACACAACGTTTATAGTACATACAATAGTGGTAGAATTTCGTAGAGTGTGGTATTACTTGGCAGCTGTTATGTCACTAACAAGTTCCTCTTTTTATTTCTTTTTATGGATTAGGCTGACAAACGAGCAAGTGGGTCACCTGATGGTAAGTGGTCGCCGCCGCCCATTGCCATTTGCAACATTACAGAAAATGCAAATGCGTCCCTAGCCATTAAGATGGAGAATTTTTGAAAAAGTGAGGGAGGAGGAAAGAGGGAAAATAATAGGGGAGAGGATGGAGGAAGAGGTAGGTAGGGGAGTAAGGGGAGGGAGGGAGGCGGATGGGTCACCGACCACCTCACTCACCGGACGAAACGCGGATGCTAAAACACTTCCACTTTACGCCGATTTTCTGTGAGGTCGTGTTACTTATCCGGTTCGAGCCGAAGCTCATGTTTACCTTCTGTAAATTACTTGGAAAAAAGAAGAGGTTTTTAACCCGTCCGCCTTTTTTGTATGTATGTTACGTGACATCTCTGCCCATTGTCTATCAATTTGGATCATTCCTTTTTTATTTATAGTTTTAAAGTTTAAATTTTTTTAAATCCCTGTGTAAATTAAGATAACAATTGAGGATTGAACTTGAATTTCCAGAATACACCAAGGAGTGCCTTTAAATCAAATAAGAAATATATCGTCAAATCGGTATTACTTTTATATTTTTTTTCTTATTTATCTATATCTATTTACCACCGCATGCTATATTCAAATCAAAATTTGACCCTTCTTAAAGTGCTAGCCCTCTTTTGCCTTGTCTATCTGAGCTATTACTATTGCATTGTCAGTTCTACCATTGAGTAGTAATGTGTAAGCATTACTGTGGACTTCTTTGATAAGTAATGTTGCTAGATTGTCTCAGTCAGGAATGTTAGTTAATAAGTTAGAATAAAATTAATAGAATAAGTTATATGTCAGGAAGATGAGCGCAGCGAAGACGTGCAGAGAGGAGGAGTCTATTAGATGATTCTTCGTGTGTGTGGTTTCTGGAACCACTGTGTTGTTTGCAACAAGCATGTAGCTTTTTATTTCTTAATAAAAAATCCTTTACAATTTGATCTTCGCATATTTCATTTACCCTTCGTTATATAAACGTACCTAAATGTTTTTTTTTTGTAGTCAATACTTAAACGTTGTACTGAAATCCTTCATAGAAAACATGTTAGTTGTATATGTGTACTTGTAAAGATGACAAAAAATCTTTATGTATTAAATTTTTATATATTTAGAACCGTTTTTCTTAATAAATTTTTGCTGCCCATAGCCACGGAACAATCTGAAAGGGGAAGGATGAAGTGTAAATAAAAACCGCTTTATATTGCTTCAGTTGGACTAAAAAGTGTTTATTTGATAAAATACAACGAGCTTACTTTTTACAACATTTTACTTCTATTAATGACAAAAAAAAAACAAACAAAACCCTTAATACAATAATAATAATATACATAAATACGATGGTATCAACTTCAAACGTATTATACGTAACTAACATAAATGCAAATCTAGGCAAGATCGTTATAATTCATGTAAAATATATTTAAGAGAAATAATAATAATTATAATAACTAAACATAACTATTTTTTTAAAATTACACGAAGAAAAGTCTAATGCAAAAATTTCCTATAGATCACACATACATTTTTGACCTAACCAAAGTCGAATTTTGTATTTAATACTGATATTACCATTTTGGAAGAACTAGAAAATATATTTACAATTTCTTTTTTTAATTTTATTTATAACGCCAACGATACAATTTTTCGCCTGGATCTGTGACCATATCGCAACCAACTGTTTTTTCCTTAAAAAAAAAACATAACACTATGGAAAACTGAAATTAAATCGGTTTTGTATTGTTGTGTGTAAAAAGTTCGATCTTGTATTCTGGGATTGTCTAAAATGAATTTTTATATAGTCTATTTCGGTGTCTCTGTTTGTAAGAAAATATACTCTATTGTAACATGTGGACAGGGGCTGCCGGGAAAAATTTCTTTAGGCCATTTTAAATAGAAAGGCAAATGTCCTGTTCAATTATACATTTAGGAACGTTCCCTAATCTGTGTCCGATGAAAATAAAATTGTTGTTCTCCTTTTAAATGGTATACTTGGTATATTTTTTATTTATTGAAAAGATTTATGATTATATTAATTATATTATATAATGCATTGTGGGGATTAATTAGTTATGGTATTATTTTGACGGTGAATGATATTATTTGTCAAATTTCTAACAGTGAACCGTGAACACGGCATGTAATATTTTAAAATAAAATACCTTTAAGTATTACATTTGTATCATTTGTAAGTATAGATCATATTGTAAGAAATCAACGTGAGGTATTAACAAAAGCGATTGCGAAGTAGTATTATTCGAGATTAAGAAGTTTTGTAGTAAATAATTCCCCGCAGCCCCGGCGAATAACTTTGTAGAAACCTAACAACATTGTAAAATTACCAGTCTATTGTTGTATATTACAATAAATATGTACAAGTAATAATATAACAGCACCCATTTCACTGAAACAAATATCTCCGCGTCACAGCAGCGCCGCCTACAGGGCTTCGTGGTAAACAGAAATCTTTGTTATATATCACGGCTCTATTGTATAAAAATCTATTGTATATCTTGTAAAATCTGTATAACTATTGTACTATATCGGTATAATTAAACGTTATATTGTTTTAAATAAGTATTGTAGCAAAAATAAGCGGAGCAGGCGACGCAACCGTACACGCCGTTTACAGAAACGATGCATATAATAAAATCTGTTAAAAAACTCAATCCAGACTACAAGATCATAAATCTAATATGTTTCATCTTTTATAAAAAATTCAACAACTCTTATTTTATGTGGAACTGTTTCAACAAGTCTCTATTGTGATAAAAATTAATTTATTTCCTTCGTGTATTTGTTACACGTGACAGCGGTTGGCGAGTGTGGCAGTGTATACATGTTGCAGGTTATGCCTAATTAAAAACCAAATAGGCCATCTTTGTTGGCTACCAATTATTTAGATGACTTATACAATAACCTAAAAATGAAAATTAAAATAAGTCCTTTAAAATATATTACAGAATATAACGCTGAAATGCGCGTGTATTGCACTTGAACTGCAGCACCTGCAGATAGGTAGGTTTTAAAACGCAATATCTGTACAAGTATATAATAAAAAAAATATAACTGAAAGCGGTGATACAGATTATATAACATCATGCGTAGATTATATAACTACTGCAAAAATGGAAGACGTTAAAATAATTCGTAGCCAACGATCTAAAAAAAAAACTTAATCGTTTACTCTAAGCTCCATTATTTATGCATGGGTGAATATTCACTCAAAATACGTTACATACATACTAATTTTTATATAATTTGGGACCGTGAGTCGTTCTGTGATATTCGGATATGTTAAATATGATAACCAGAAGGACTACGGTATACATACGCTTGCTAAAGAGTCGAAGAAATTTATTAACTTTTCCCTTAAAAGATTAAAATAAATATTTTGACAATTGACAGTGCGATAAATTACAATTTGAAATGGTGCGGGTAACAACAGTCCTATCAAATATTTCGTTTTTAATTACTCAATATGTAGAATTAAAAAAGAGTGTAAAGCCAAAATTCATCTACGCACACTTATTTTTTTTTATATATAAATGAAACGTACATTATTGTGTTACTAATATACAAAAAATCGTATACGAAATTTAGACTTTACGATACACGCTAAAAAGACGAACCGCTCTTATTATTTTCAAATGATTTTAAATTCCAGTTGAGAAATGAATTTCGATAAGCGTGACAAAAACGCCGCCTACTTTATCGCACTGAAAACTTATATACAGTAGTCATACAACTAAACGTTACATGGCGCACTTTAATGGCCAAGCGGTTTCAATTAATACACCAATAATATTACATAAAGTAGGGCTGTCATTTAAAACGTGTTGTATTTATAAATTGCCACAAATCATTAAATTCTGTAAGTTCAAAACAACTACATATTTAAACCGTTACAGTGTGTCTTTTACAGTGGCTTTAGACGAGCACATGGATTTAGATCAAAGGGCATTGAACTAAAGAAATCTATGAGAAATGGCGACAGCCCTAATAATATTGAACGTTTATTATATCATGCAATATAGTAGATAACAGATATTAAGAAGCTGGAAAGTAAGTGTGCCTTACGAAATTAAGACTGCCAATTAACTTATTGATACGACATATCTTTCGAATGCCATGAGATCATAAATAAATGCAATTTATTATCCAAAGAAGGAATTAGTAAGGAATTTATTATGTTATATAACATCAAAACAACTATTTAGCTTAACTAAATGATAAATTTCGCTTCTAAGCTTAGCAAAGATTCGGAATAATAGCAAAAAAAAAATTGTATTAAATACAATTGACATTCGTTTGATATTAAAATTATGCAAAGTACATTTCCACAATGCAATCTTATTCTCTCCTTTTTTATATTGTAACAACTTAAAATATACAAAATAATTATGTAGGTGTATATTGATAAAACATAAATGGTAGCACTCAACACATGTAGCGATTTAAGAAATGTTATTTCGAACGGCTTCCTATATTACAGTGTAGTGAAATTTGTCTTGCGGTCGAATTACATTGGAATTTAATTCCATATACAATATATTTGATGATTATAGCTTTTCTTCCCCTCGCGACGGTAAATAATTGCAGAAACGTAATCCTTTGCTATGGGAATATCTGTTTGATCTCTGTGAAAATATATTAGAAATTCTATGGGTGAACGATAAAAAAGTTTGGTACTGAGGACAATGGGAAATAATACACTGGACGGCACATTTTCAATCAATATACTATGTTTCATACTTTACTTTGAATTGCAACGGGAAGTGGAAGAAATGACGTAATAATTTCGATTTTGGTTTTTCCTCTTTCACTACGCGACTGCCTTCGAGAGCTACTACAGTAGGTACTTAACATTACGTTAAAAGAAAAGCAAAAACCGTGCTCTCTAAATGTATTGTACAAAGACGAAATAATAAAAAAAAATCGTATAATATGACGCATTAAACTAACACGATTAACGTTAAAAGGTAATACGTACACGATACAATTGAGCAAAACTTAATGAAACAGTGAGCAATCCAAAAGAACAGCCTGGGAGGACCTTTAGAACATCCTAAAAAACACTTATTCCGCTTATTCCCTCATCCGCGTCCAATTTGTAAAAGTAGACAGAATAAATACGCGCGTTTGTTTTGTCTATTGCAACACTGCCTGGTATTTTATCTGTTGTGATATGTACACTGAAACGCTATGGAAACGCGTTGTTCGCAAACGCCGAATCTCGGACACATCGGACGACGTCAGTGCAAAATTGACTTGTCCGTTCGCGTCAACTTTTCACACTCGCGCTGCCGAACGACAAAATGAATATCCACCTGCCCGATAATATCGAAGACAACAAGGTATTTAGCACGTCGCAGTACGTACGACACTAAAATTTAAGTCTATTTCACATTTACCATTTAATAATATTGTTTGTTTGTAATAAATGTATAAAATATCATCTGTAATATCTGTATACTTAATCACCTTTGTTTATATTTAAAAATTAAATCCATTTGTATCGGTATAAAAATCTAAGTATAAATCTGAGGTCATTTGACGGCTATGGCACTGTATTGTAATTATTTGTATTCAAACTTTGTGCTATGGCCCCGCGCGCCGCCGCGATCTCTCTGTAAAAAACTATTCAATAAAATGTATAAAAATACTTATCAACTATTATTGTTTAAGGCTGCTTTGTTGTGGCTTATAAATAGGCGGGATTCGGTTTTATCAACTAATCGTGTTCATCGCGTATTACCAAAGATTCGCTTCGTATAGAGTAGCGTTTGTTTTGTTGAATTTTCGCAAACACGACCAGTCATGGAACTGAACCCTGATAGAAACTGAACTCTAGTCTATTGTCGTGGCGGTGTCGAGGCGGCGGACGGTGCCATAGGAGGATCACATTTTGCTAACGCCGTGGAAAATTCTAGTCACGTAAGATAACAATTTAATTTTCAACGATAACGATGTTTTTTCTTTTTTTTCATTTTGTAAACCTCCGAAAGTTTGATAGGAAAATTAAACGGAAACTAAAACGTTTGTACGGAGCTCATCAGTTACGATTGCAAGTTATTTATCGGCGTCGCATCTAATTGGCCGTATGTGATCAATCGGAACTGATTCGCGTAAATTTCATATAACTGTCCAAAGAGCGATAATTTTTCATCTTCATAACATAACAATACGGAACCTAACGAACATAATATTGTGTTATTCACCTTGTAAATTGATAAAATAAACATGTAACTGGTATCCGACTGCGATGTGACTCCGCGTACTCCCACAAATTAGCACACTATTATATCTAATAGTTAATACGTAACAGTCCTTATGCGGTAGGAAAACGAAACCATCACAATAATATCGTAAAATAAGCTATATAAGTTGTCTATAGATACAAACAGAGATGATAAAACGTTAAAAATGCCCGCCGAAATATCCCGATATTGTATGTTACAAAGTTTATAGTCCGAGCGACTCGTCGTAACTGATTCAACAATAATAACAAAGTTGATATATTTCATATATCTCCCTGTTCAAACGCAAGTTACGCTGCTGTTTTTAAAGGCGGCAACACAATCATGAAATGAATGCACGCTAATGTAGCTTTAATGTATGAGCCGAATAAAGGCCACTATTGTATGCTCGTTGTGGATAATGGATATGCGGCGTTGCTCACCGTCTGCAAAATGAAAATAACCCAAGTTCTAAGCCTACCTGTATCTATTGTGGACGCGAATTGACCGAGGACGCCTCGTCCAATATCGGAGTATTTCGGCAATATGCGACGAATTCATATATATTTTTATTCTCTCTAAAGCTAAGTTTATTTCGCGATGAATGATCGAATTGCTTGGTAATTCGAGATTCGATAGTCTAAGCTAAAATTAAGCGAAATGATTACTCTGGCGTTCCGTCCCAAACCCGAACAAGAGGCAGTCCTTTACATCGCACGCCTCACTTAATCGTTAGATTTCACTAATCTCACTCTTCGTAATTTCTTTATCGAATCAGTCAAAAAGAGAAGGCATGGTCCGTCGGCCAGCCTTACAAATAAATGCAAAATTTCGAACAATTTAGGAACATAAAACGTTTTTTCTCTCATAATCTTCCCCAATCAATGTTTGGCAAATTCGAGTCGTCCTAATCGTAATAGAGACTTTATACAAACTACGATGAAACAATTTCAAAACATTCACACGTCTCCAAAATGGATAACCCCAATCACATTCCGCCACTGCACACGAAATTTTAACGCTAAGTGAGCGACTCCTAACCTACCTAGCTATCACAGTCCTTTCTCAGTCTGACCCTTTCCACTTAAATGCTTTTAAAATTGTCGTATCGTTGGAAAATTGGTAACAACCTAAACTAGGCCTGTTCAACACACGCTGACAGAACAAATTGAAAAAAGTCACTACATTATTTGGCACCTACTGTGTTACAAATATATCTCAATAATCTCATATATTCCATTAAGAGTAATTAAACGTAAACAGAATCTGTTGTTAGTACTAAGAAACAAATAAAAAAAAATGTTTGATGGCAGAAGGTAACCTACGTTTTTGGTTGGTTTCTCGTTAAACTGTTTCCATCGTTCCTTACTTACCTCTTTCCGGCCCTAATTACGCGTAAATTCATTTAGCATTTACCATTAGTTCTACGATATTTTGAGCATCATTAAATCTTTCATCGCACCCTAAATTTGCCAGATTACATCTCTTAACACACGTAAATAAAAATTAACTTAATAAGTCTACAAAATATATGTATATTTATTACAAATAGGCACAATGATGTACCGGAAACATTCATCGCGAAATACTGTTATGTGGTAAAAGAGCAATCCTTACGGTTTAAGATTTCAACGAAGAGTTTTTTTTTTATTCTAATCTCTGGTTCGATCTGCTTAAATTCAGCGAACGTTATGACCGTGCCGGCGACGACCGCCGACAAACTAATGCTTATTTGGTAACTTAACATTACGGGCGAAAATGTCATCTGTATTCGCTCTGTCAACGGTAACACTATTCATGACTCTCACACTGTACATTCGCGACAGACTCCTCGATCGAGCGTAATCAAATTGTTTATTTACAGACCGAAGCATGTTTTACAGCGATCCGAACTCATTAACTACAATTATTTCAGATCGTATATTGTATTGTTAGCTCGCGTTGGCGAGTCGTATACTGGTGTAAAGCCAAAAGTCGACGTCTCCGGGGCCGTGGGCGTAGTAGCACTACGAGGGCTCTAGTTGTAGAGGCGGTCGGCGACGTAGAGGTCGTGGTGGGCGGGCGCGTGGGAGGGCGCCGGATGCCACCGCGGCGGCGGCGCGGGTCACTGGGCCGGCAGACAGGTCACCGGCGCCCCGGGCCCCACGGCCGGCTTGAACTCACCTCCGGTGGAGAACTGTTGGAAGGGAGGCGCGTAACACTGCGGGAAGTAGAGCTCCGGCTTCACTACGGCCGCCGCCGGTGGCAGAGGCCTGGGCGTCTTCGCATCCGCACGGCGTGCCTTAGCCGCGTGCGGATTCATGTGGTTATCGATGTGCTTCTTCACCTCCGGCTCAGTCGCGAAGCGCCGCCGGCAATTGGGCATGGGGCAGCAGAACGGCCTATCGCCCTGGTGCGTGCGCGTGTGTTGATCCAGGATCGCCTTTTGCCTGAAGTCCTTGCCGCATTGCGTGCACTTGTACGGCTTCTCACCGGTGTGGATGCGTAGATGCTGATTTAAGATCGTCCGCTGGCGGAAGAAGCGCGGGCAGTACACACAGCCGTAAGGTTTCTCGTTAGTGTGGATGCGCAGATGCTGGGTCAGATGCGATTGCTGGCGGAAACGCTTGCCGCATTCCGGGCACGGGTACGGCCGGGACTCTATGTGAATGCAGCCGTGTTGCAGTAGTGTCGACTTTTGCTTGAACTCCTTTTGGCAGATAGGGCAACGCACGTACAGCGGCATCGTGCGACCTCCTAGTACGTCGGGCAACTTTCCCCCCTTCAAGTATTGCAGTGAAAGCCCAGAACCAAACACGGCGTGATTGAGACCTTTAGTGTCTTTGAAGTATGCTGGATATTGCGCTGTGTCGCCGGGCGAGAAGCAGGATCCTCGTTGCTCACCGTTCTGCCCGTCCGCATCACCGAACGTCGACTGAATCTCCTCCTTATTCTCATCGGGCGGGTATGGTACATCTTGAGGCCAGAGGGTCGGCGTCGTCCCGTTCTTGAAGATAAGGTGTGGTGAAACGTCTGAAAAAATGGAATAGGCCGATCAGTCACACAGTCAATTCGGCAAATTAGGGAGTAACGACGAGTGGGTTAATCGAACTAAGGACGGTTACAGGAGCGTCCGGCGGTCGGTTCCGCGTCTCGCGAGCGCCCACCGCGGCGCGGGCGGCCAGGGGACCGAGAATTTGACTGATAGGGAGGCCAATGGATGCGAGACCGAATCGAACGAGGTGGGGGCGGCGGGGAGCGCGGGCGGCGCTCGCACTGGCGCGATCGTTTCGCGATAATGCGGGCGACGCGCGCGGGGAGCGGGCCGGGGCATATATGTGTGAATATCGCTCGCCTTGGTGTGTGCGGACGTGCTGGTTCAGGATGGCCTTCTGGCGGAAATGTTTGCCGCACTCGCCGCACGTATAGGGCTTCTCACCGGAATGGATGCGCAGGTGCTGGTTGAGGATGGCGCGCTGCCGGAACGAGCGCGGGCAGTACACGCACGCGTACGGCTTCTCGTTCGCGTGGATGCGAAGGTGCTGCGTGAGGTGCGACTGCTGGCGAAACCGCTTGCCGCATTCTGGACACCCGTATGGCCGCGAGTCTGTATGGATGCGCTCGTGTTGCAGAAGTGTCGACTTCTGCTTGAAGTCCTTTCCACAGGTCAGGCACTTGAACAGGCGCAGCTCGGAGTTTGGATTGTGTTTCCTCGGTTTCGGAGGTTCGGGCTGAACTATGTCGGGTAAGTGACGCAAGTCTGGCGCCGCGTATTGGTCGAGTGGGCCTTCTAGGGACAACACACCGCCGTTCTGTTTAAGGTAATGAAGAGGGAATCCGCCGGTGCCCAACATATGACTGGTTGGTCGAGTTTCTTTGAAATAGGGTGTGCTGTATTGCTGTTGCAAGTCTGGCTGTACGAAGCACGGTGCCCGGTCTAAGTGGTCTTGATTGGGCTGCGCCTGTCCTTGGTTTTGTAGCTGCTGCTCCACTTGCATGTGGTCAGGTGAGGTCTGTTGTTGCGCTTGTTGCTGTTGGGCTTGTTGCTGCGCCTGCTGTTGGGCGAGTTGCTGGGCGGCGTCTTCTGCTCCAGAGGGATCGGGAGGTGGCGGAGCGGGTGGGTACGGCGACGGTGCCGGTGAAGCCAGCTGTGGCTCGGGCTGAGGCGACGGCCCACTCGGGCTTTGGTGCTGCATCGTTTGATAGCCACCGTCGAGCATTCCGCTGCCCCACTGCGTGCCGGGCGGGGCGCGTTCGACCCCATCTTTATATAGCACGTAGGGAGCTGTCGTATCTGAAAAGATAATAAACAGGTTAGTATAAAGGTTTTTGTAATAAAGCGAAGTGAGTTGACGAAGGTATCGTATGCATGATGTCAAGACATGCTTGCAAAATAAATAATAAAGCAATATTTTAAACTAGATCAGTTCTCAAACTGCTTGCGGTGTATATGTCACTCATAGATATGAAATGTTTTATCTTTATGCAAAGTAATTACGCTGGCGACAGTCGACAGTCCTTAAAACGTATGTAAACAGAACCTGTTGATGCTACTAACAAATAAACAAAAAAAAATGTTTGACGACAGAAGTCACTGAGACAATAATATTACATAAATTACAGTTCTTCGTTTTTGGTTGGTTTCTCGTTTAACTGTTTCCATCGTTCCTTAGTTACTTCCTTGGCGACCCAATTACACTTAAATTCATTTAGCATTTACCATTAGTTCTACAATATTTTGAACACCATTAAATCTTTCATCGCACCCTGAATTTGTCAGATTACATCTCTTAACACATGTAAATAAAAATTAATTTAATAAGTCTATAAAATTAATGTTTATTCATTAAAAATAGGTACAATAATGTGCCCTTCAAACGCAAGTAGTGCTTGAACATCAATGTTTAGCCCTAGAATAACTGGTACTGCCAGTTACTTACAGTATTGGAACTACCCCAGGTTGACTCTGCAAACAGTCATCCACAAGTCATAGATTTTTTTTGAGGGTTTTGTCAGTTTCGGTTTGTGTCAATAGATGGCAACATGCCATCTATTGACACAAACCCCGTTTATTTTATTAATAATAGACGTAGTTGTTTAAGGTCAAATTAGTTTTGTTTTTGCAATATTACACAAATTACAGATGGCAAATTTGTAGCAAGATGCCATAGCCAATATGTAAAATTATGAAATACGCTACGTCCCGAATAGCGTGGATTTCCAATATCGGATATGGTTAACGGATAAGAATTTAATAAAACAGTCTCAGTGCATTTTTATTACGGTGACTCTTAGTTTTGTTTATATTGGGATGGGCACTAATCGCTTTATTACATTTTGTAAATTTATGAAACTTGAACTGTTTAAATTTTTGCAATGTTCGTGATTTAAACTTGTAAGTTTCAGATAAATTGTTACGTGTTATGTTAAATTTGACGACAGGTAGGCGTTAGTAACTATTAAACTTTAAAAAATATCATATATGAAACAAAAACACATATTTAAATATTTTGATTATGTCTTAC
>DWHO01002203.1:0-13755 GCA_018247575.1 Eurytides lysithous rurik | reverse complement strand
AAGTTCCACGCATTTTGATCTACCAGAAACTCCTGAACAGTATAATAAGCTTTAAGCAACAAAATATTCTTAATTTTGGTTTTAAAAAGGCCAAGTGGTAGATCTATGATATTTTGTGGAATTTATAATATATTAATATTATATAAAGGAAGTTATAATATATTATAAGAATATATTAATATTCAGTGATTTGATCGAAATTGACAATCTTATTTCGTTACAGATGAACGCAGTTTTTATTGCATTGATTTTAACATAAACTACGTTCATAATGGCGACTTTGGTTACAATGAGTAATACATCGCCAAAATCCTCTCTCGCCAAACTAGTAATGTACCCAAAACCGAAGCCGTTTAAAGTCATGGTATTGGGTCAGTCCGGCGTAGGAAAGTCGGGTAAGTAATTTGTACTCATAAAAAAGACAAAGCCTGATCTTTTATTTATTTTAAAGAAAATAAATAGAAAAGCGCCATAAAGCATTGTTTGGTGGCTTTTCCTCATTTCAATATGTGGTAATGTCATATATAAAACATCCTCAGGAAATGTTCGCGTATAAGAAGTCATTATTTAAAATAATATTTGATAACGAATATAATGTGGATATGTTAAGAACGTTGAGCCCGCCAATACGCAATTACGCGGTGGGTAATTGCGTATTGGCGGGCTATAGTCTTCAGCACTCGGAAGACTTACCACACACACGCCCGAGGCACAATGCCGCGTCTTGGCATTGCGCTCGTCATCCGAAGATATATTAGTTTATTAATAGGTGGTGTAGTTATCCTTACCACCGAAACAATAATACTTGCTCATTACTGATCAGCGGCAGTATAGCTGGCAACACTATGTAGCTATCGCAGGCGGGCCCTGCAAACGAGTGCATCTTCTATGGAACTTTTTAGGTCAGATATTTGTGATGTACAGTTGAGGAATGTTCTCTTGATCTTATTATTATAGGTCACTAAATACTGAAAGAAAATGTAAATATAGATTGAGTTTATACAAGCCATCCCGTTAGTACATGCGAAAATCCATGAATTTACGAGTCTTTATCGACACCAAAAGCAAACCGTATTGACCTCTTTTGTGATTTGTATGTTCTGACCTTTATTTTTATTTCTACGATAGATGTTCCAATTTTCAAATTTAATGTATAATGACATCCCTTTCCAATTACTACATTAATAAACAGAGATTGATTTCACCATTCACCATTCATGTACACAATCAAAGAAAAACTTGTACTTTTTTTTTCCTTCGTTCGTTCCTGCTTTTAAAAATCAAATAAGTTTCAATATTTTACTTATATTCTTGATACAGCGGGGTATGGCTGAATATTTACTTGTTATATTCCAGAAATAACGTGACATCGCACATCAATTCCATTTATGTCACGCCTTGTCATTTAATATTATTAGATTATTTACATTACTTTCATCTGTCACATTAAGGTCATTAGTAGAGGGTATATACATAGAAAATAGCTTATTTTTAACAGAAAATATAACAGTGATAAAAGAAAATAAGGGAGTTCATTGCGCTGTTTGAACAAAGGTTAGTTTTAAATTTAGCATTACTTTAAATAACTTGATAAGATATTTTTGCTAGTTACATGTAAGAACAAAGTAAATTAAAGAGAAATAAATTGATAAAATTGTTTCAGCTTTAGTAGTGAGATACATTACAAAGCGTTTTATTGGAGATTATGATCCCAATTTAGAAAAAATTTACTCCTTTCAAACCGTCATTGATAGCGAGATGGTTTATTTTGAAATACTTGATTCAGCTGGTGACACTCACGTGAGTTTCTTTTGAAATTTCATACGACATTCATTAATAATACACCCTTTATTTCTCTTTATGAAAATAGCAAGTCTCAAAATTTTGTTGATGGATTGTCTTGAAATTTTTATAAAACATATATTATATTGTTTTAATTCCAATATTCCCGCGGGAACAGAAAATTTCAATATTACACTAAACCGAAGCAAAAGATGGCCTGATTTAGCCGATTTAACATAAACATTTCCATTAAACTGTACCACAAAAATTCAACTATAAAATTATTTCCAAATGGACACATTTTAATAAATATTATAAAAAGACCACTCTCAAAAAAAGATACAGCCATTAATGTAGTGGAGTAGAACCGGATTAAATAATTCATTAATAGTATCACATTTCATCACAACTCGACCGATTTACAGGAAAGCGAATATGCAAATTTGGAGAGCAATATTCGATGGGCGGAAGCATTTATACTGATGTACTCAGTCACGGATAAATGTTCCTTTGACGAGTGCCATCGTCTCAAATTTCTCATCAATTATAATAAGAGACGACGCAGGCTATCTTCTACTAAGGTATGGTATTAATTTCCATCAAATTTATATTATTTGAAACGCATTGCGTACCTATATGTTTTACAAAGTAGTGCATTTCGTATATGTTTTACAAAAGTAATTTTTCTGGCACTTTTAAATATCAATTCATATCGAACTAAAATTTAAACTGAATAATTATGCAGTCGCGTACTATTGCTAATTGTATCAAACATATCACTAATGTTATTGAGGTTATGAGGTTGTTACTGTTATATACTGTATGTTGCTCAATTTAAATTTTTTCTCTAAAAAAAAATCTGTTTTTATAAAAGCAAAAAAATAAAGACTGAAATCTTCTTGTTTGAAAGCCAGAGGTTTTTTCATACCAAAGCCAATGAATAAATTTTCATTACAATTTTGATGACAAGATGTCAGGTTTTGTTTGCATCCGCCTAGGAATATAATTTCTACGAAACTCATATACGGGTAAATGATAAATAAAAAAACTCCATCCACAATTTGTAGTTAATTTTTTACAAATACTTTCTCGTGTATATGAACAACAACTTAACAACTTATTTGTCATTTTATAATATCATGAAAAGTCCTCGAAGCATATACATACAATTATTGGTGCAATATTTTGCTAGTATGTAACATTTCTATCAGCCCCAAAAGAAAAAACGCATTTTTTTTCAACTGTATATTTCCGCTGACCTTATCAAGCCACCCTAAAGGTTATCTCAAACCTTTTTCTTATTACCTTTACAGAAAAATTCCAAAAAAATAAGTTTTTTATTACTTTGATTCAATAGCCTTGCAACTCAACGAACAAAATCAACTGGTCACAACCAGTCGATTCGAGTATCGGATCTGCGATTAATGATTCAAGCGAAGTTTCAATAGTTGACGTTCAGTACTATTCTTGGCTCGAGGACTATCTTATTTTTCGGCGGTGGCGGCGATAGTCCTTATGACACTAAGAAATAAAGAAGGCTAGGGTAGAACTGCCACTGTCGACCCGTACCATGCAGTTGGGTGTCGAGGACGGAAAGTATCTTAACTTTTTTTTATTTACGTGGAGAAAATGCACGGCACATCGTAATTCTGATACTCCTGCCCCCCGCAGCCCCATTATGCCGCATCAACGGTGCGGTCCCGCTCAGTCGCAATGGATAGGAAGAGCGGCCTACGCAATACCGACACTCTTTCCCCGCGACGCCACCTTGCCTGCCGAGAATAGAGAATTCCCACAGCCTCTTCCAAGACGCAACTCCCCATGCTTTCTCAGACTCATCTAAAGTACGTGTATAGTATTCAAGCGCCCCTTACAGGGACAGTCAGGCTCAGGCGCCGTCGGTTTCGTCATGGTTAGCCACGGTTTCTGAAGCCCCGTAAGGCTGCATGAAAGGTCGACTGGAGCACCTTAGAAAATAAATAATGTTGTGTAAAGCTATCCCCTATCGATCGAATGTTCCTTGCTTTGAAATAATAAACAAAGTAAACATTCAACACAAACCACCGCTAATGATTTTACGTAAAATTAATTAACGACCCCTTCGTTTCTCGCGGTAACTGCGATGTTCAAACCGGTTTCAACTTCGAGCTCCCCTTTAGTTTCGTTTCTAGAGTGCTATAATATCAAACAAACAATAAAACCCTGCGTTCTTAGATGTTTTGTAAACAAAGGGAAAATTGGTCGAGGTATTTCTCTTTGTTATGTCGTTCTGAAATTACTTTGTACGATTCTTGGTTTTTCATGAAAAGGGTAATAACGGTGGCTTGCCGTACTGTTGGAATAGCTGAACGACTGGACTTCGCCATAAGGGTATTAGATCTCTTATTTTGAAAGCTGTAAACGTGCTAACTCTATTACCTTCATAGTGTGTAATTAAAAGGAGTATGGTATAAGCACATATAAAAGTTGTTAAGAAATAACGGATAAATTCTTTTAACGACAAAATTTATACATATTTATTATTTTCGTAGCAGCTTTTAATTTCAATCTATTAGAATCGACCTATTTATGTTCGTTATATTATATGAAATTCTACGCTACTGCTACACTGTCTGACAGATATTGTAATAGCATTTTTGAGCTAACATATGGTAAATCCGATTTGAGGAAAAATACAACAATAGAAGTCCCTGCAAAATGTACACTTTAGACAATTATGACTACTATCGAGGTTGCTGTAACTTCATTGTAGCTTGCAGTTATAGATATGTACGTTTATAAAAAAAAGTAAAAAACGCACGATGAAAAAAAATTATAGAATGTAAGCTATAAAAATATACGATTAAATCATTTGGTAATTTAAAAATTACCTATGAAGTTGCCGTACCAGTCAGTATTGGCCTTTTAAAAGTAAGTCGTGTATGGTTGGCAAATAATTCTAAATTGGAATAAATTTTAATTTAAAAATGTAGGATTCTATTTTTGAATTCACTAATATGTATTATGTGTTTGGTTTTTTACAATTGTTAAAATACACGTAATTATGAAACACGAGTTCCATGGGGGAAGTGGCACGGCGCAAATGGCGCTTGCCCTTCACATTGTATACGGTTCGAACACTACTTACGAACTCCGACACGATTGTGGTTTGAACTCTATCAATATGGAAGTTTTGATCTTAAATATGAGTTTCGTAGTTGCGGAATAGTCGTTAATCACCACGAATTATGCGACAATGGAAAGTGATCATATTCAATTTATAAATAAGTCGGTAGCAGCTTTCAATGTTAGCTTCAATATAATATTGGACTATTTTCATAAAATTGGTAAGGTACAACACATGTATAAAGGGTTCCACATGAACTGAACGATCGCTAGCCTCACAAACGTGTTGGGGTATGCCTTGTGTTGTTTATCAAACACATTTTGAACTACATCATCTCAAATAAAAACTTACCCCTAGAAAAGTGATGGTGATGAGTATGATGATAAGTGTTGAGTATCTGATTTACCAAACGACCTGACCCTTACTATGAGTGAGTACTGTGAGGAAATGAGCACAAAGAAGAAAAAGCTCGCAAATTTTCGGCCGGATATGGTTAACCTGCTACTGCAAATTGCATCCAAGCTAAATGAGCTAGGGTCTCTAGTCAGGATCTATCTCTCTCTCCCTCTCTCTACGCATCAGATCTCGCGCCGATAGATCTTTAACTTTTCCAGAATTTGGACAATTTCATGGAAGAAAAAATATGACCGTCAAATGTCTTTGAAGACTTTGTTTTCTCCCATCCATGTGGCTTCTCTAAGAAGAATATTGAAAAATTACCACTGCTTTGCTAGATTCATCCATAAGATAGGTTGTAAAAGCCCTTATATATGGTCGTAGATATCGACGTACTTTAGGATCTATTGTCAGATTATTGTTACATTTCCAGTGCTATTTTTACATGTTCTTTGTGCTTAAACTGTTCTACTAAACAAGAAAAATATGTCTGGTTGCTATATGGTGAAATAAAATGTGATTTATGACGAAATTTTAATTTTAGGACAGCGTATTGGAAACTCCCGTGGTACTAGTTGGTAATAAGACCGATCAAGTCGGCGACCGCATGGTCAGCACAGAAGAAGGTCAGCGTCGCAGCAAGGAAATAGGCTGCGTTTGTTTCCACGAAATCTCTGTACGAGAGAGCATTGACCAGGTAGGTAAAAATAGACATTACACTTGAAAATTGCGGCCCGAGTTCATCGCGTTTAGTTTATAACCGTATAAATCGGTCAAAGTCATATTCGTATTTATAACTTCACTATCCGATCATCTAATAATTCCATACTGACTGACCACAATAATAAGCCCACGTTGATACAAAATGAAATCTTTCTGAATAACCTCATTACACTACGGGATTAACGTGCTCTAATCCCTAAAAAAGTTTTTTCCATTAAAGAAAATGAAATGAGTCTATGTTATTTTAATTCATTGCAAGAAAAGACTGGCATAAATTTTGGGAGAGAGTAAATGTCAATTTTACTGTTTACGACTATCACCGCATTTTCATTTTAATCAAATGTGGGAGATAATATGATATATATTATATATCATAAATGTTGTTAACTTTTTTTTGCATTCACAATTCATTACCTATAGAAAAACAAGCTAAGTATTATATAATAGTTCTTAATATTTTACTCGGTAATTTAACATTTTAAAATAAATTTCACTATATTTAATTTCTTTTCTCTTATTTATTTTTGTACTTATCAAAGGATTGCTAATAATATTCTAAATTATACATTATCTGTTGTTAAAGCATTAAGCAGTGTTAATCAGTATTACAAGTAAACATGTCTGTGTGTCATACATATATGTATAGCATTTATGTTAAATATTAGTGCATGAGAGATACATATCAATTTTAATTTAAAAATCTATTTAATCAGGCTCTTTATAGCTATGTCGTATTTTATCACTGTGAAACTAGAGACTAATCAGATCTTTTAAAACAGACATTTCATCGGATTATAAGAAACGTACTTGAATTTCCTTTTCTTTCGATAAATTGTTGTATTCCTTATTATTAAGAAACTGGGATCCAAAAATAGCTAATGAAATTTACTAGAATACATTTTGATTTTTTTGTACAAACAAGCAAGCGGCTCAACCGATGTTAAGTGATCACCACCGCCCATGGACATTTTCAACGTTACGGAACTTGCAAATGCGTAAACTAAAACAAAACTATAACTATAAACTATAATTCTCTCAAACCTCTTTCTTCCGCGAGCGCAATAGGTTGTAAAAGGGGTACAAAGTTTTCTCTTCGCCTATTAATATATACATATATTACGTAATTCTATCATGTAACACAATTATTTTATTTAATACTGTATGCATGTGCAATGAGTGACACATGTTATGCTGTATTGTAAATCGAAACATTTGCTAGAATTGAATTAGATCAAATACATCTGTCAAGATACATTTGCAAGTAAAATCCGACTATTCGTAGCTAGCTAGCTGATGCAGATTTATGTATTACAATAACGACGGTCAGGGTGGATAATGGATAATAAAAAAACAACAAAACCCACAACCCCCATTTAAAACACTTTTTGTTATTACATATACATATATTATGTTACAATTTTTGTCAATAACTGTAACTAGTAAACTGATATAAATAAATAAAGTAATCAATTAATAATTGATTAAATATCACATCCTTTATCTCTAAAAAAATAACGAAAAGTTTTTTTTCTTTACTTTTTATAAAATCGGGTATAGTTTTAAAAAACGGCAATTACCGCAAACCGACATTTCAAAGAAAATATAATAGAGGCTCTAGGGGATCAAAGTAACGGGCGCAAAGAGTTATTTATGTTTTTCTTTTTCCGCGTCCCACCTTCGATGAAAGCAAATTAAAGTTTGTTTTTGACTTTAAAGTAAGATTTTTCTTGCTTGTTTATTTTGTTAGCAATTCATAAATTACAGAGATCCCTCTACTGTTTAAGGAAAATTAGGATTTAAAAGCGAAGAGTTCTTCTAGTAAAACGTAATTTATGCTTTTCATGAGCAATCTAAAAAAATGAATAAAACAATCTTATGATTATATTTATATATTTAATAATTTTAATTGTAACTACTAATCTTTCGATACTGCATAATTTAATGGACATGTCATCAGCGAACAGCTATTAGCCAGATCTTTTCCAATTAGCAATGAAGAAAGGTGCGTGTCTTGTACATTTTATTATTATATTATTATTATCATACATGCCAAACTATTATTTTATAATTGTTTTATTTAGGGTATCACTTGGTTTAAGCAATCTTGTACCGATATTGTACACACGTTTTAGTTTCTTTCCTGATTCTTTCTGAAACTCTTTGGAAGAAAGCAGTACTACTTTCTCTTTCTTTATATTGCTTTCACAGATTATACTCCAATATTTAATCTGTGATAAAAAATCACATAACTTTTCAAATTTTTGACAACCAATTTGAAGCAGTTGCTAAGCTGAGCGTGGGTTCGATTCTCACCCGGTGCAAATATTTGTATAAACTATAGATAATTAGGACCTGACCAATGATCTTAAGAAAAATCGAAGTAAATTATTTTTTATCGTTTAAAAACATAATATAATTATCATAATATCAAAAATACAATATGAACCTTTTTTGACGTGACTAACATGATAAAAAAGTAACTTTCGTTGTCAATATAGCCTAAGGTAGGTACATAAATTTTAAAGCAGTCTCCAAAGTTAACCAAATTTTGATCATAAATCTGTTCGCGCTTACGAACTTTACTGATTTAGTCGTGGCAGAATGATGATTTTTATCATTATATTAAAAATGTTCGCTGCTTGATCTCCTTCCTTTAAGTCGACTAGATCTAAATACAAGTTCACGGGGAAATTCATCTCATGGTTAGATAGATAAGTTCGCGCAAAAATAATCAAAGATGATAATTGCTGATCGTTGTTGACTCGACATTTAGTATGGAAATTTTACTTCCTGATTTTATGACTTCAGAAACAAATTTCTTTTACATTTTTTGAGCAATATGATGGATAATATTGGAGCATGCGCTAGTTGAATGAAGTATACGACCCATATCGAGACGGTAGCTCTTATAAATCGTTTTCTGATTCCATAATATTGAATGATTGATTCGCCAACACAATTTTATAAACTGTACGAAATACTTTACATCTTATAGTCGATATGTTTTTCAAAACAATCGTTTCTATGGTTTTATTGTCAGCTTCTTTGAGAGTTTTCACGGCCTTTGCCGTTGCGTGATCACATTAATCACATTAATAAAAGGTTTACTTTCCGACAATTTTTCGATATTTATGATTATAAGCCCTGCTCGTATCTCTTTAAAAACTACGTACAACTATAAGACTTATACTATAAGTGAAACATATTACAAAAATAATTTTAAATACCGCGGTTTAGAGTGCAAAGTGCTAAAACTTTTTTGTTTATTACGTTATGTCATTCAATTCTTCGAAACTACTTATAAAAAATTATTATTAAGTATCGTTTCATCCATTTCATTCAGCTTTCCCGTTAACTTCAAAGAAACACTTTGTTTTTTTGCAAATTGGTGTTCCATAATGTAAACCATTTGTGATTGTGTTTCACTCCATCGTTCACTGTCGTTGTAATCTTCTTCTTTTTTATAATTAGTACATTTCGACTACACTTGAATTTGAATAAATCGTATCATTGTTTTTGTACAACCAAAGGTTGTAGGAGGTTATTGAAGAGGATAGGGATTGTTTCACCTAGTCTTTTGAAATGATTTTGTTAAACTTTTGAAAACGTTATATTCAGTTTTATAAGTAATTTTATTATCTCCTTTTGTCATATAATCGTTCCTTATGTTCACAGGTCCCATCTTATTGGGAGTTATCATGTTATAGAGATTTACTATATATTATTATTAGAAAGTAATAAATATTCTTAATATTTATCCATATGAAATTGAATCCCAAAACTATCGAGTTTTAAGTGCTTTTACCTTGATATTCTTCTAAAAATATCTAAATACACACACTATAACACTGAAGCGGCCAGTGCGGGGGACTCGGAAATTATAAAGATAGACTAGATTATATAGATAAAGATTATGGAGATAAAAATAACTGCGTTTATGATGATGATAGTCAAAAATATCACATAGAAATAAAATCAGTGGTAAAAAAAATATCGTATTCTGTCCTTTTTATTAGGAAAACACAACAGAATAATAAAGTACACACGCCATATCTTACATAATATTCTGTTTATAGCTATCGTTTTCTATTGTCGAATATCTTTTAAACGATGACTGTGGCAAAAATTATTCCGGGTCCATTAAAATAGACGAAGCAGCTAAATGTTTCGCTGACTGTCCTTAACAATCAAAGAGACCGCGACCGACGGTCCGCTGGGTCGCGTCAACGAAATTAATGATTATTGTCCCCAACGTGAAAAATAGTGTAGATGTCGGCAGTGTAACACCGAGTAGGTCAATGGTCAATGTATTGGACAGGAGCGTGTGTGTATGTAAATCGTTACGATGCGTGGGTGTGCTTCGGAAATTAATGGTTTCAATGTTATTGATTTCCCTAAAGCGCCAGCTCGAAAGTTGTTTGTTATAATGCGTTCTTTTTTATTGTAACTATTGATTTATTTTGCCCTTTGAAGAATTAGTAAAGCAATCAATATTTAATTTTTTTTCTGCTATATACTTTTAGAACGAGTCATAAGCTTCTTAACCGGATAATTACCACGACCTAAGAGAAAATCGGCGTGAAGTGCTTTTGCGCTTCGTCCGATGAGTGAGGTTGTCGGTGGCTACTTCCCTTCCTTCCCCTTCGTCCCTCTCATTTCTCTTTCCCTCTTTCAAAAATTAACCTTATAAAGGTTGGCAATGCATTTGATTGCATACCGTCAGGTGAGCCCCTTGCTCGTTTTTAGACTAGACTAGACTTCTGGCCCTAAAAAATTTGATAAAAATAACTAAAAACCGCCTGGGCATTACCACTGCAAGGCCAATTATTTAACCGCTAATCAGTATTGTGACCCAATTCAGAGAACAGTGTTCTCAGCACATTTTATATCTCTATATTTATCTATAATAAATGTAATAGCATGTTGTTATGCAAAACAACTATGAGGCGCAACACGCTCATCTGTTGGCGCAATACAATAGATACATGTATATTTATTTTATTAGAATAACATATATTAGTTTATCAATGAATTTAGAGCTAAATATTATAGAGCGATGTCACTCACATGCGACATTTGTAGTCTGACACACTGTACATACGCTAAATGTTGCTTCGATTAAAAATAGCATACCATCAGTAATTCATGAAAGGGATTCTCTTAGGACTTAACAAGTCTCAGAACCCAGTAAAATAGTAAGTTCACGCAGATTTGACCGATAAATCTTGTGCTAACGACGACTGAAATTATTTTCCTAAACCCAGAAATGTTTATTGGCATCTCTACTCTAAAAAGTTATAACTTATACAAAGCTGAATCCAGCTGAAGCTTAAATGCCTGTCCAGCGAGCAAATAATTGCTTTTTTGTAATTTATTATATATAAATTAACAGCATCTTTGATGATTTATTTTATACAAACTTATTTTATAAATTAACAGAACTTTAAAAAATACTCATTTTTTTTTGTTTTAATGCTTAGTTAATTATTCCTATAGAAATAATTTAACTTTATATAGTTGAATGCTTTCCTGTTCTTCAAGAGCAAAATAGAGCGGAGGTATCTATTATAAAAATAAAATAATACCGAAGAAAAATGGAGATCTATTTTTGTTACTCGCATACTTCGATCCGCATTAAAATGTCGTTACTGGTATAAATAACATTTAAGGTGACAAAGGAATGTCCAGATTACATAAGTAGACGACTACGTTCGGATATTAAATGCCTACGTAAAATGATATCAAAACTGTTTCTTACAACAAAGGATTACATACATATCAAAAACTAATTTTCTTCTAATGTTTTAAATTCCTTAAATATATATAAAATATATTGTAAAAAATTTTTTTTCTAAATTGTAATAAAAAAAAATCTCTAAGGTGATCTTGTACATTGGTGTAATTGTTTAGTTTTACAAATTTACACAAAATGTCTGAAAAAAAAATTATACAAAACACAAAATCTCATTATAATATTGGCATCGTTAACCAAAATTTAATCATTATATGAATCCTAATGGAAATAATCGAAACATCTATACATATGTATTATAGAAATATAGATACATCATAATAGACAACAAATCATTAAATATTCTTTTAATGTTTAAATAATGACTATGCGTATAATAAAATTATAGGAACCCTTTTAGCGTCGAATTCGACCAAAATTAATTTAGTCTGCATTCCCAAACAATACAAAACATAAATACATCGCTCGAACGGCTTTGTGTGCGTCCGTCGCCATTCGACCCGTTCGTCGTTCGCACATTTACCGTAAACAGCGACAGAATATTTCGTCTGCGATTTGCAACTGACATCCTGACAATAAATTTAAACAAATAAACGAATAAAGTTTTTGTAGGAATAAAACTCTTTCAGAGTTCGACTGTGGTAGTATATATACATTATTGCCCGTTGGTGTAGTAGTGAGTGCTCCTGGCTGCAAAGCCCAATCGTGGGTTCGATTCTCAACCTATGCAAAATATTTGTTCGTTAATCAGAGGTATTTATTTTGTATCTAAGCGTTTGTTTTTTAAAAAAAAATATTAGTATGTTGGTCGTCTGATTACCAGTACATTCTCCACCTAGTTTGGGAACAGATAGCAATGTGTGAGATGTCCCATAATATTTTTGTTATTGTATTATTATTATTACTAATTTTACAGCTTTGCTAGTTATTCTATCAGCAAGCAGTGAAGTGTAAGCATTACATTATTCTGGTTTAAAGAGCAAAGTTCCAAAACACGTATACTTTTACTACGTATACTTTTACTACTACACATTTTACTTTGCTCGGTTCGGATGTGGTTTTGATTTAGTAACTTTTTTAATTTTGTGCAGAAGGTCTGTTGATCCAACTGTTCTTACTAAATATCTTATTTTATTAAATATCATCAGTTCTATCCTATATCATTTAGTAATTATAAGAGTAACTGTCAACTAGCTTATTTTGCATAATACTTCTGGTATTTTAAATGTTAAAATAATACGATACACACTTAAAAAAATAAATTTTACCTTGCATCGTTTTGTAATAGTAAGTGAAATATTTCTTTACATTTACGGTAAGGTATTGATCATTTAGTCCGGAATATTGTCTAAAAAATAAATTGTTTAAAATAATAATAACAAGTATGATACAGAAGGCCAAAGGTCAACCTAAATGACGTGGCTTAAGGAAGGCCTTTATGTGACAATATAACAACTGGTGACAGAGTGATAAATTATCGCTAGCAAACATTCTCGTAGAAGTTTTTGGACTTTTTATTACATTATCATTGTCATTGAAAAACAATACGTAAAACAAAATCCGGGATAATAACTTAAAAGCTCTAGTATTTATAATAAAATAAATTAAGCTTATAATAAAATAATGCTTAGAATAACTCGACAAAAACATTGTTGGTATCCTACAAAACACAGATTAAACCTAAAAAAGAACTAATGTGAAATAAATGCATGAAAATATTTTGTGACACAGTATTATTGTAAAATTAATAATTGTGATGGATTACAGCTGACCTCCGGCGGCTGTTTCGAGGTTCGGGGATGTCCCCATTCTCGGGCAGAATCTCGATCTAGCAATGGCTGTGACGATGATCTTGCCGGTTTTCCACTCGGAGGGGAAATGTGCCGTGCGCAGAATGCCATTAAATAGGCGGCACAACAACACAATCCCCCTCTTTGGGAGCTGTCTTATCGCCAGCGTGGTAATCCCGTCGAGACCTGGTGCCTTGCGGAGCGGG
>DWHO01002202.1:0-13756 GCA_018247575.1 Eurytides lysithous rurik | reverse complement strand
TGTATATCAGTTGTCTGATTTCCATAGTACAGGCTCTGCCTAGTTTGGGATCAGATGGCAATGTGTAAGATGTCCCATGATATTATTATTATTACTATATTCCATGCAGTTAATCTCTTATAGATTGGCCACCATAGCCGGAATTGGTCGAGATGACATTATCATGTTGTGTGAACAGGCACAACGAAAATTGTTTCCCTTCAAGAAAGCTGAACTTGAGCTTATAATTATATTGTTTAAATTATGAACAAGCACAACGAAAATTGTTTCCGTTGAAGAGAGCTGACTTTTGAGGTTATAATTTGTTTAAATTATCCTTTATTTAGTAAAATATATTACCTGATCCTTGTAGTAAATGATGAGGGGTCCCTTGCGCTGAACGCGGCGACGGTTGCGCATTTTACCTTTGCCGGCGCGCAGACGCTGGGATTTGTACACCTTGGGAAGAATGATACGATTGATGAGTCAATAAAATGGTGATATTTTTATGGCAAGATCTATACAACTTGCTAGTCCACTTATAGAAATCAATCAAACATTAATTTGCCAGTTATAACAGCGCAACAGTGTAAGCATGGGGGTTTTGTTTTAAATAGTAATATAGACAGGGAAATCTCAGACACTAAGATATACCATCTAAAGCTAAAAGATCACACAACTACAAAGATTCCATGTAAAAATTGGATAAAATACACTATTGACTGGATTACAATGCCACTAACCATCCAAGGAAAATGAAAGGGTTGTAGCTGTAATTATTTGTTTACAAGATTTAAATCTGCAAGGAGGTTGTTGGCGACGCAATTATTTATATTTAACGTTTTTATTATTTTATTTTATTGCTGCTTTGCTCATATTTTATATTTTTCTGTTATAGTTTTGTAATGCATTGTGCATCTGGCAATATAAAAGTTAAGGGGCAACCCGGCGCTCTGATTGGCTGACGGGGTCGCACCTGATTGGTCGGCTGTTTAGCGCGTAATATTTTCGCGCTCAAAGTTTGACTCGCACAAAGGAAAGTAACATTTGCGCACCTTGTGCTCAGTTTTCCAACTCAAAGCACGGGTTTTTTCGCGATCAAGCAGTCCATTGGAACGATCGCACTTTTGGATTAATAACAGAGGTATTGCCTAGGTGTAAAACATAACTACAGGCTGTAAACTTTTTACTTTAAAATAATAATAATGAATAATGCTGTGCAAGGATTGTTTTCCTACATCTATATCATGATTGGTAACTTCCAATATGATTGTTGTAATAAGAATTTTTTTCTATGTCCCAATTATTATAAAACCGCAGCCAAAAATGACTGAGATTTACATGAGTTATAAAAGGGACTGTCACATACAATGCTAAATATGGTAACATATTTTTTGTGTTCTATAAATCCAGTAACTGGTTCGATACCATACCTTCAATACATCGGACCAGGCCTTAATGCGTCTAAGGAAGATGACAGCTTGCTTGGTCTTGTTGATCTCTTGCACCTTGTCGGACACCACCAGGGGCAATTCTGGAATCTTCTCGATGATGTGACCTGGAGGGTGACAAGTTTCTTAATTGCGTTTATTACTGTTACAAATCACAAATTACTTCATTGTTTCTCATTTAATTATTATGGCTAAAGCTCTACAGTTACTATTTTAAGTTCACATATTTTTTATGGAGTTTGTAAAACACCTTTAAGAGAATAGGATCAAACTATCCAGTTAAAACATTCAAGAAAGTAACGATTTGCATGGCAAGCGATCATGCAACTTTGCCAGTCTTTATTAAACTAGATGCGAATATGTTCTGTTGGTTTGTCGATTGCTTTTTTTTTCAAACGACAACAGAACAACAAAGCTGTACATTTTTCTAACAATTACCAGGGCAAGTGTGAGCTACCGTTTTCAGAAAAGAAACAAAAAAAAAGAAAACAGTTTATAGCAACAGTGTCGCACCAACAATGCACCCGTGATTGCCATAGCGGCAGTCCCGGAACGCCTAGTTGGTTCTTTTATGTGGCACTAATCCGCAGTGACACTCGGCGGCACTTGGAGCGCATCGAATGTGGACATTTAGTGCAAGCAGAAATTTAAGGTTAAGATTATAATAAGGTCTTAACCCTTAACGGACCAATGCCGCCATATAAGCGGCATGGCAGTTTTACTTACATCATAACTTTCTAATCCAACTCGGCTTATGACCAAACTAATTTTACACAATTATAACCATATACTTATGCTATCCATAAGAATTAGGCTAAATACCCTGAGTGTTAATTCATAGAATGCTAACATTCAAATAACTTTCTGACTCAACTTGCCTCATGACCAATCAAATTCATACAAATATAACCATATACTTATGTCATACATACAAATTATTAGGCTTAATACCCAGTGTTGTTCTGACTCAGCTCATGAACAATCATATTCATACAAATATAACCATATACTTATGTCATACGTAAGAATTAGGCTTAATACCCCCGTGATGATACAGAATGTTAACTTTCTGAACTCAACTTAGCTAATGATCAATTACAAACAAATTTTACACAATCGCAACTATATACTTATGTCATACATACAAATTGGGCTCAACACGCCGAGTGCTGAAAGGGGAAAGGTAATGTGGGTGGAGAGCTCACCTCTGGCCTGCACCAGCGCTGGGACTCCGGCAGCCGCCACCGCAGCCGCAGCGGCGGCCCTACGCTGGCGTAGGTTCACGCGACGGTGCCAACGGCGCCAGGGCTTGGTGGGAGCGAACATGCGTCCACCACGGCACATGTTGCCAAAAGCACCCTGACCGGATCTGAACGGAGAGACAACCGATTGATATTCTTTTCGAACAACCATGACCCGTTCGGCGCAGTTTTGCCAAGTTAATGCAGGCTTCGATGTCGCAGGTTGTAGGTTCGATTCCCACTCTGGGCTAATATTCGTACAACTACAGATAATCGTGTCGGACCTTGACGTTTTGCGACTAATAGAGGAAACAACTATAAAACTAATAATAGACAAGGCCATTTATGGACTAATACCACAAGTTTCGAAAACACTAGATTTATACTCGACACTATTTCTACCAAAAAAAGGTGCCTTTGGAATATTAGTTTCATTTTTTGTTTAATAATTTTTTTTCAATGTTTTCAGTTTTCATATCAAGAATGATGTCCTGTTTGGCCTTCGTGGACTCAATTCCTACCCAGGGCAAAAATTTCTACAAACTATTGACATTACTAACAAATAATTGTTCCAGAGGTTTGTTCGGGTGAAATTTATGTATGTAAAACAATCTTTTGAGAAGATATTTCTCTTTTACAATACACACAGCATTTCCTTATCCAGAAATCGAAAACGACAAAAATCATTTTGCAGTGTAATTTTCCTTCAACACGTCCTAGATCTAAATATATGAACACGGTACGTAAATATGCATAGACAAAATCGTGGTATAAATAGCTTTAATGACTTTGATGACTTGAATTATCTGTTGTCTTCCATACGTCGAAACATCGACCGAAAACTGTGAACAATGTCTGTTGATGTGCCCTGCCGTAGTGACAACATTTTGCAATCAGCAAAATGTATAAGGTAACAGGGATAAAAACCGATAGCACATACATTCATGCATATAAATCTATTATTAAGATGTTTTTCTTATTATCTTATATAAGATACAATTGGCAATCATTACTGGCACATTTAGGTACTCCGGCTGCAATGACTGATGGCAGGCCCCAAAGGACTGTATAAAGGCAACACTGAAAAAGAAAGCTAATTGGATATTCACTGCCTTGGATGATTATAGAAAGAAAAATTATAGAAAAGTTATCCATAATGTATGTGAGAGGGTCACAGCTGAAATTCATCCTTTTAGATCCTTAAGACAGCCATGGCAGGAGGAAGTTAAACACTTCCAGAAATGGCTAATGCTATAGGGAGTTGACACACCTATGGTTTTTATTTTTTTTTAATTTATTCTAGATTTGATCACACAGAGAAACTCACTCACCTATGGGTACCACCACCACGTACACGAGGGATACGGGCCACAGCACGTCCGGTACCCCATGATTCAGCACTGGTTTGGTGACCTGCAGGCAACAAAAACATCATCATTTCAATAAAGCAAATAAAAAGGAATAAGGTCTAAGACAGGAAAAGACTATCTGCTAAATCTTGTAGGCCATGATAGTTTTCATTATATTACATTTAGAAAAAAAAAATCGCAATCAACTGAAACTGGTTATACAATCAATTTTCTAACCACTATTTGTATTGCAACCTTTAGGTAACAGAAGAACAACTTTTAAACAACTTAGCCGAGTTTTAAACTATTGAAATTGAAAGAAAAAAAAATTGTAGCACCAACAATGCACCCGTAATTGCCATAGGGACAGTTCCGGAACGCCTAGTCAGTTCATTACTGTAGCACTAATCCGCAGTGACACTCAGTAACACTTGGGACATACCGAATGTGGACATTTAGTGCAAACTAAATGAAGAAAAAATATTTGATGTTTTTTTTTTTAATTAAGCATAAATACATGTTATAATTTTTTGTTTCGTTTGCTATGTAACAGTATACTATATATTGAGTTCTATATATAGATGGATATCAAATTGATAACTGTAGAAGTTAATACCTGGAAATGCAACTCATAATTACAACATTTAGAAATTGGAGATGGGAAAATTAGAGAGACTTACCAGCCTCCTTGCTTACGGAGTACGGCTGCCTCGAGTTTTTGGACATAGAAACGTGGACATCGTTGACGAGGTCCGGGCGGATGGGCGCCTTGAAAACGAACGGAAGAGCAATGGAGGACCCAGCCACCACCTCACTCTTCTCAGAGTAAACCGACACCAAGGGTCGGGCAATTGATAGACTCTGTAAACACACAATACACAACAGATCATATAACCATTTAAACTGTATGTTTGCATCAGCAATTATTTCACATTTAAGAAATATTGTATTTGTCAGCATTACACACTGTGCATAAACGACAGCTGCAAGAGATTTACATTTAACAGTTAATGAATAACTAACATATTCAGTTTTTTTTTTAATGTGAATTTTATGATCCCCTTGCTTATGTTGCAGTACCCTAAAATTGTAAAAACTTTCATTTCAAACCAACAAGTGTTCTCAGATAAAACAACTATCTTTAATTGACAGAACAACAAAAAGAAATGTTGGATTTCAGGTGGTTACTAAATCTATGCAAAGATATTTTAGAGATTGTATCTAACAAATCAATATGAAACTTATTATAATACATATGGCATAATATGCCTGTAATACTACTAGATTGAACTACAATAGATAGCTAACCTCAAACATTGCATAAAAATTACATCTTAGTAAAATTTAATCACAATCATGAAACTTTCAATAAATTACTTCTGTACAGTATTGTGCCTTTAATAGTAATTAAATAACAAGAGAAAAAGCATATTTACAAAAAATATAAAAATGTAAAAAATTGCAACAAAAATAAATGTTTTATTTTAATATAACTAAATTTTACAGATAAAATCACTGACAATTAATGAATAAAAAAAAACAAGGTAGTTTCTTAACACAATTTCTACCACGATTTTGTGTAAGATAAGTTCCATGTGTGTATGATTAAATTTAGGATTAGAGTTAAAGGACAATTATACTACCGATTAATGTTAACTTTTGTACCAACATTCTAATCAGTAATAGAGAGAAAAAAATTAAGCTTAGAAAATGATTTGACATAAAATATTATAATTCATATTTGGTAGATAAACAACAATAATGTTCAAGTGCATATTGAAAAAGAATTATGAAAAAAAAAATGTCTTCTACATGTCGACACACAACACTATCGTACCTGCGTTATGTTTCCTTAAAGAATTTCATTTTTCCCCTACATGTACCCTGAAGACTATTTGAGTTCAACAGGGAAGAGTTCGGGGTTAAGATACAAAATAAGGTAATAATTAACTTACAGTAACAAAACTAACCGTAAAACATAAATTAATAGTTTGTACATGACAATAATGTATAGGTAACCATAACCTCAAAAATAACGTAGCTCCGCAGTTTAAAATTTAATTTAATATTAATTAGTAAAATATTATAAAATGAAATACCCATCTAAAGAAGATGTTAAGTAGCTAATTAATTATGTTTATATCTTATAATAAAGACACAATTTTCAAGGATATGAAAACACATTGGATATATACATGCCGTGGAAGTAAATCAACAACATTTAAATGCTATATTTGAGAAATAAAATTTGAAATAACCATAGGAAGAGGTACATTAAACGAAATAGAATCATAAATTTTACGGTATAACATTTGATTGTACTTATTTCATCAAAATGTTAGGAAACACGTGGGACTAACCATTACTTACCGAATGTCCTAAGTTCGTGCTTACGATACTTAATTTAATTCACTGTTAGAGCATCCTGATCATAATATCACATTTATTTAACGATAACTTACCATTTCGCTGTGTCAGCGAAGTAATTCCTCCAAAAACACACTATAAGCGGTGGTAAAGACCATCCGCCATGCCACGGAGGAATAAAAAGACCGGAAGAATTTATTAGACTGACAACACCAATAAGCGCTTGCCATTACAATCTCGTCGATACAATCGATTGCAATTAGAATGTGATACTTTCTTATAGTAAAAAGAAAATGTAAATTAAAATAATATTCAAATGTTATGTAGAGTAAAGTTAAATCGCTATTTAAAAAAATATACTTAATTTATAATAAATAAATATTAAAAAATTACGTTCTTCAATTTATATTCCTTTAACCACTAATTCATCGTCTACTGACAATTGGCATGAACTTTGTTGTAGTTGGAAAATATGTGAATCATAGAATATGTGGCCACTACCGCAATGTGCTAGATTGCTCTGTAAGTCACATGAGCAATTTGTTTTTTTTTGCTAAGAAGTAAGCTAGCTAAGAGTAACGTGAACGAGAAAATCAAGGTTTCTAACATTTTGGCCGAAAGGGGTGGGGAAGTCGTTAAATTTAATCGTTGGGAGATTGTATAAATCCACCTTATTTATGATACGAGATCCCCAGCTACGATGGCTTGACACTTTGACGGATATGCCAAACAAGTCAGAGCAATTTTTGATACTTACTAGGTATTTGTTTGTGTTCTCCATAGCTTCAGTGAGGTTATTGGGTCTTGCATGAGCGTATAATTTCAGATCATTGGCATAAAGATGATACGCACATCGAATATCATGATAACATTAGTAAAGACAGAAAATAATAAGACAGAGAATATCGCCCTGAGGGACGCCATAAGTTAAATTAAGCCACCATACCAAAAAATCATCAAAGATAACTTACTTAATCGGAAGCCAATAAATAGGAAAGGACGCCTAAAATCAGGTCATGACGGCATTAAAGACAAGAAAAGTCAATTAAGACCATGACTGTCAATTTGGAATCTTAAGGAGTGTGGTGGTGGTACTGTGCCTAGATGTAAATCCGGATTGTAACAGACTAAGCAAATTGTTAAAAATTGAAGTGGGTAATTTGCTTAAGGACACAGGATTCAAGTAAGGTTAGAAAGGAAGGGCAGGACGGAAATAGGAATATAACGGGCAGAAAGAGATGGATTAGAGCATTTAGGGAGTGGAAGGACAAAAGCTTTTCGCCATAGGCTAGGTAAGGTGGATCCTTCATGACCAATGAAAAATTAATAATATGGGTAAGATGCTGATCAAGGATAGGAACAATCATACGACGGCCAATGTTGTCGCATCCGACTGCTTTGGATTTGATTGAAAGGAATATTTTTTTTGATATCGTCTGAAAAAACTAGGGAATATTTAAATGTGTTTATATTTGCTCGCGGTAAGCTATTTAAATAAGAGCTAGTGCCACATAAAGTCTGATGATCCATTGGAAAAGTGGTAATAAAATGACTATTTAAATCATCTAAATCGTATATAATTGTGTACATCATTTTACTAAAAGTTGAGTTTTTTTTTTGTTTTCAATGGATTTTTAAAATGTGAAAGATATAAAAAGATTGTGTTGTGTAAAAAGATTGTAATAGATTTTTGAATTTATTACTTTGGCCAGATCATTTATAAAAATAGGTGACATTAACAATTAGATAACAATTGCCTCCATCAGGCCAGGCATAAACGAATCAAATCATGTTTTTTTGTTATACTTAGGAACGTGTATGTGTAAGTTTGGAGCCTGTTAATACACATGACCATACGACACGAATATTCTATTTTGTACCAAACTAGTTATTTTAAAATAGTTCAATTTGTCTTTTATTTGTTGAAACTTAGGCCTTAATGGCTTATTCTCATTAAAATGTAGATCTTGAGTGACCGACTTTCTATATTCCACCTCAATTTGTGTTGTTTTTTTAGCATTCCCTTATTTATTTGCGTATTTTATTTACTACTACTTTTACTATTGCAACATAAATTTTCAATACGGACGTTTTGTCATTCATACTTTTTATTGAGTTCGAGTAAAGTAAGTTCTTTATTCACTTTCTTGAGCCGTAAAATATTTATTATTATTTTTTATTTTTTAAAAATATTTAAAAAATATATCATGACCCAAATTCAATTTCATTCTGTTGAGACTAATTTTGATGAAAGCGTTTGAGTTATTTGTCTATTGTCGTAAATATTTGGGCATTGACATGCTGCTTTCTGATTTATGCATAACTATCAAATGATAGTAAAAATTTTGTACTTAAATAGACTAGAAATAATCGGCAAACCTTTGTATAATTGTATGATATTTTACATTTCAAGTTAAAAAAGAACATGGAGCCAAATGATGAAGAGAATTTTAATTATAACGTTGGGCAAGAACAACCTACATCAAGTCACAATAATAACAACTCAAATCATCTTGCTGAAATAAAAAGCTCATCAGAAAATACAAAATCTGAACTGCGAGAAGACGATTCTTTAGGAATTTCAATAAATTATTCAATCAAGCAAAGTATGAAAGAAAATCACCGTCCAATGATAATCTCTACTGTGACATCTTCCGTGTCTTTAAGTAATACAGCACCAGTTACTTGTGAACCGCTTCCACTGCCTACATGTAATACATCGTCAAATTTAGCAAAATCGCATATTAAGCCGCCGACTTTGTTACAGCTGTGTGTTGCACGGCTTAATAACAGCTCTATTAATCTTTTAGCGTTTACAAAAATGAACCCGAATCAAAGACAGTTTGAGTCGTGCTTTAATGAATTGACATTTAAATCGGCTGGTCTATCAACCCCGGATTCACTTATTAGTGCACCACCATCATATTCATTTGTGTTAAGGCAAATAGACATTAGGCGTAGGCCACGGCTGGTCGGAACATTTGTTCCATCGCCATCATTTGTTATACATACTCCACCTCCCACCTACGCCACGGCTTTTGACATTTACCTAGATTCACCAATTCCACATCCAACTCGGACATATAATTTTGGTTTTACACCAATGCCAGTGGTTTGTCCTCATTGCGGAATTTCTGGGATGAGCTTAGTAACTAGTAGAGTTACAATATGCACACACTTGTGTGCAGCAACACTTTGCATTTTTTGTTGCTGGATTTGCGTTCCATTACCCTATATTTTACGTTCTTGCAAAAATGTTTACCACTATTGTAGAAATTGCCGTAGCTTCTTAGGCATGTATTGTCCTACAAATTCAGAAAATGTTTATTAATGAGTGTGAGAAACAAAATATAATATTTAACGTCAAAAGTTTCTCCACATTTTTTAAATTATTATTAAATTATTTTTCTTAAACGTTGTTCATTCCTATTTTACAAGTAAATATTTTATTATTGTAATATTTCTTATTGGATGGAAATAAAAACCGTATGTGGATGTCAAATGGCCAACATTTAAACGAATCATAGATTAAAGAGATTTTTTGGTTATTTGTAAGATTACAACTAAACATTTTTAACATGAGCTTTATAACAGAAACTAAACTAAAATTTGTCCCGAGGCTGTTAAACAACTTAACTCTAGCACATGCTTTTAGAAATAGGTTATATTATTAGGATTGCAAGAACCCCCGATCCTTTGAAATAAAATGTGATTGCTGTAAAGGGTACGTTCCAAATTATCACTTTTGATTGATAAATTTAAGTTTGGTTTACAACATTACATGAAGTGAAGATGTTGATAAATATACTTATAACATCTTATTAAATCAATTGAAACTGTAAAAATGTACCAAATCGTAGTAGTTTTTAAGATATCGTCAAAATTAAAATCGTTATTTTGAACGTTTTCAATGTCAATATGTTTCAGCGCCCTCTATCGTCAAAATGTTCCTTTTGTAAAATTAGAAGTCACAGCCTTCCGCGAGTTCCGTGTGTGTTGCGGAAAATACCCTTTTTGGGCGTCCGACCACATGTGTGAATTGTGAACAAAATATGTTACAATAGTGATTTTCAGATAAAAAAAAGCTACAACGTAGTGTTGAGTACAGAGGATCGATAGATACGGTGTACCAGGACCTTTGTGTACAGACGAAAAGCCAATACGAGCAGTAGAAAGTGGATTTTTATTGATGTAAATACGAACCGAGTAGGTACAGTCTGGTGCGCGTTTCGAACTCGGCGCATATATCTCGATTTTAAAGACTCTTAACACCCCAACTGTTTGTGTGCGCCGCCGCCGAATAGTTCGACCTTCACGCGATTGATTGGGGTCGCGTTTTGCGAAAAGTTCGCCTCGCTCCGTGGGTACGGCCCGCAGCATGCCGTCGTGCTAAGTGGCATGGATGCGCGCTCGTGATCGTCGGTTGGCGCGGAGCGCGCGCCCGGGCTTACATAACGTGGAGAGCGGCGGCATGGCCGCGCGCGTGTCGGTCGAGGGCGCAGGGCCCTCTTATGCTTCAGTGCTGAACTTCAGAGGAGGAGACAGTAATAAAGAGAACATCGAGGCCGCCGAGGAGCCGGCGGATGTGGTGCCGCGGCAGGACGACGAGGAGGAGGAGGGGTTCGTGCCAGTGATATCCCATGGCCGCCGGCCGGGTAAAGGTCGTAAGGACCGCGAGCGCAGGGCTCCTCCCCGCCCTCACAAAAACCCTCAGCCACACACTGATCCACAACCAACACCAGAACAGCAACAACAAGCAGCGGAGGCCCAACCGAAGAAGTTTGTAGAGGCACCAATCCCTAAAGTCAATCCGTGGCAGGTGAGTAATGTCATGCATGCTTTTTATTTATTCCAGCCTTTGGTTCCTTTTCATCATTTGATTAAATTGATGATAAAGGTAAAAAGGATTGAGCCCAAAACCTTGTTTCTGTGAAGGTGTTAGGATGTTTTTCTATGTATTGTACAAATATAATTGCTGAAGGTCGTGTATTACATGAAAAATTATTACACAATGTAATACATAATTACCTCAGATTTCAATGGTTAAATAATAATATGTTGCTAAACCAAGCTTTCAAACAGTTCTTTCTTTCTTACTATGGCATTACCATTTTCTTTAATAAAAACTATGATAATTGGTTAAATGTCAATCTTTTATGTACTATTAAGAATAAAACACATATGCAAATTGAATTTATAGATAAGCCCTACTTCTCTATTTCTTGAAGCATTAATTGCCTTGAAACTTTGCAGTATTTAGTCTATGATAAGTTCTTATTGCACTTTGTTCTTTTGACAAAAATGAGTTTGTTAAACGAATTGGTGTTTTAAAATTTCCACGGTCACCCTGCTTTGATATTCTTAGATTAAAATTGATTTTATAACGCCTTAAGAAGGTGCATGGGCTTGCGTTATAATGTTGAAAGTAATCAGGTTATAACAACTTTCACATTTGATTGATTTTAATGATATATTTTACTTATTAATTAAAATATATCATTAAAAAATGCTTAATGTCTTTATTTAGCAACTTTGATCAACACAAAATACATGTTCATATGATTTTCCATAATCTAAATGATATGCTGGTAATAACAAAATTTTAAATAAAAATAATGTAGATTGTAATTTGAGTGAGAGGTAGGGGAAGACCGAAGAAAGTGTGGATGGGTTGCGTGAATAAAGACATGAGTGTGAAAGTAGTGACTGAGGAGATGACGGCTGATAGAGGAGTATGGAAGAAAAATATGTGTCGTGCCGACCTCACCTAGTGGGATAAGGGCAGGAGAAAGAAGAAGAATGTAGATTACCAATATAATCCTTGTTCTTATATGTTGTGTGAACAGTTGTACATAGTTCTACTTTTACCATATTTTTTTATCTGATATTTGTTTTATAGTTTCTCATTATGTCTGGTCACATTTTTTCATACTGAGAAATTGCCTTGCGGGACCTTTTTTTTTATTCTACTTGTTCATTCTATGTTCAAAAGGAAATAGCAAAGGTGTTTATGTATTTGCATCATATCAAATTTGCTGACAGATGAAAAACTAATTTGAGAGCCTACACACGTCAATGCATATTTAAATCATTTCTAGATCAGATCATAATGTACTATGTACATACACAGGTGTATTTGACACTTATATTTAATCACTCTATGGCTTGATTTGCATAGCATCTTAATATAGTCTGCAATTTCTTGGGTTGTGAGTTTGATTCCCTTCCAGGGCGAGTATTTCTATGATTTTTATATAATTTTCTTGGAACACTTCAGGTCACAAGATAGTGTATCTTACAATAAGTGCGGCTTTATAAAATAAATAGAAAATCAAGATTGAGAGAAAGGTATTTTAAACCTTATTATATTAGTTATCATTTTTTTTTTAAATGTGTTAACTTTATTAGAAAATATTAAAAATAAGGCTGTAAAACAATCTCTTAAGTACAAATGTCATTAGATAATATATAATTCCAACAAAAACAACAAATATTTCATGAGAAATATTGTGCATTGTTTCTGTACAAGCATATTCAGAAGTTTATGTATGAACTTGTTCAAATTCTTCTTTTCATTCAAATTGTTATTGTGATATAATTCAGAACAACCTGTATCTCTTTAATGATATGATAAAATTGATATTTTGAGAGTTTGTATTGCACAAGTTGTCCGCATATTTTTTTAATTGAGTTTCTTTAGTAATTCTTGTAAATTTGTCAAATTTTTTAACTTTTCCATTATAATATTGTTATAAGATTTGAAAATTTTACCACAATCTCGTCTAGTTTTGAATGTGTATATAATATTACACAATATAATGTATATCTGATTGCATAAGTATGCTGCAACTGTAGTGTTTATAAGCAAAACATTACATAATACATAATACTATAACTTTAATCAATATGTTGTCATATATATTTTATGGTGCAATATGCGATATTGCAAATTCTTCCCCACAGGTGGCAATATAGCGAGTTGGATTTTCAAAATAACTATATAATCTCTCAATAAATTTTTATATTAACAACATATTTCTGAATATATAACATATTCAGAAATATGTTGTTAATGTAAAAATTTATTGAGACAGTCTTGACAAGAATGAGGAAGTCTGTCATGACACCTTAATACCATTAGGAAATATTGTAATACAATTATTTTAAATGGGCAGTCCATTTCCATTTCCTTCTTTGTAATAAAAAAGTTTAGACTAGGAATATGAGATGATTTAAAAGAAAGTGTCAATTTGGTGGGCCTAACTTGATAGTTATGTCATAACGGAGTAGCCTAACGGTGGTAGAGCCACGCAGCTGTTCCCGCTGCTGAATGGGCCGGCTCGAACCGGATCAGTACCACGACCTCACA
>DWHO01002201.1:0-13760 GCA_018247575.1 Eurytides lysithous rurik | reverse complement strand
ATGTCTAGGCGTTGTGTCAAGGTTTGGATATTAACAACAAAACGCTTTGGCTAAGCATGTCTGAATTCTATCAATGTATCTCATATCCTTTAGTAATCCCTAATTCGTAGTCGAATAATCGATTCAACTATATCTAATAAACTATATCCTGTATTTCTTCTATGCGGCATCGTTCCTTTTGCTCGGATCGCAATCCGATGTCCCTGACTTCAACATCTGATTGGTAATTCAAAAAATATTAGCGATTTATTTTTTAACGTTGAAATTACTACGGCCAATGTTATTGGAACTTATGTAAGAAGAGGTTTTTCTTTTGCTGAAATCACCCAATCTGATGCAGACCTTGTCCACGCCACAGACAATTCTACACAGTGACGCATTAAAACACCCACTTTCCTTGGAGTTTCAACTTTGTTGATGTCTACAATTTAAAAGCCAAAATAATTATGAGGCTGCCAAATTCGTTTACGGCTGAATACAGTAGTGTATGTTTAGATTAATGCAACAGGGAACATACTATTATAGATAGTAGAATAAGTAATGTTAGTTGTCACATGAAAAAAGACGTTTTATTACGAGAGTAGAAAAATCATCAGTGAATCGTAAATATCTTCTATAATAGTTAAATAATAAATTATTTGCGATCCATATCAGTATACATAAATGCATAAAAAAATGCAACGCGTAAAATAATATTTGTTTTCAACCACTCGATCTTGAATCGATAAAAAATATGAAAAAAGACAATAAATGTTTGAGAATGTTATTAAAAGTTATTAGTAAAATAGTAGCCAATAATTATAAATAATTAGTAATTATATATAATTATATCACTAAATGCTTTTACATTAAAGAGGCGTTTGCCTAATAAAAAAGAAAATGTAATTGGTATTTATAGCAGGTAGGATAATCCATCAAAGTTGACGTGTAAAACCGTAAATATCAATTAACCGCCTGTCAGGCTTTCACCGTCAACACTGTTAAGCTTAAAACGTTTCAAAGTGATAAAATCATATATCACAACAATGTGAAGTATTCCTTTTAGTGAACCAAAAATTTATTTATTGATTTACTTATTTACATTCCTCTACAACCATCCTAATAGGTTGACCCAATGCGATAATGTAGCCAACAAAACGAACGCAATTTTTTTATAAGTATTAAAAGTAAAATAAAAAAAATGTTAAGATAAATGCTAAAAATTATAACACATTAAGTTAAAAAAAAAACAGAATATTACGAATATTCACAGAAATTATAAGTGAGTCAAATTTCAACAAAGCATAGTACATACAATGCTATCAGACGAAATTCATTTATGTGACAGAAGAACAGATCAATTCTATTCAATTCAAAATCACACAATGAAAGCAAAAATTCTTTTAGAGTCGCAATAAATATAATTTATCTGATTCTCTCGCTTAGTAACCAGAAATAATAGTAAGTTGCCGTTATCAAAACTGGGCCAATCAATAATTGATTTCGTCGGTTCTTAGAAATATTTTACGAAATGAGTGAAGCACCTAAAGTTGACTTAGAAGTTGATAAAGTGACGAAAAGGGCAAGTGTCGTGGCAAAAGACGCGTTTGCCCCTGCCAGTGCTTTCCAAACTTATTTGGTCACGCGTTGCGTACATCAGATATTTAGGATTTATTTGTATGTCCTCTAACCGGAATACATAAATGCTCACACATTGCTATGTGGCTGTAGAATAGGCGATGCAGTGATATCATTCAGATATATGATAATGAGATGAAAATCGGGTTATAAAAAATAACAATCAAACTTACTTTATTAGAGTATTTTGAAAACTGAGTAATACTTTCACCGTAACATATGTGAGGTATGTACGATACGTTTGTTTGCCTTGAAACATTTCTAATTAAAACTGGCCTTTGTGGACCGTCGGAACCGGCGTGTTTCCGGGGGCAGCGTACGGGGGTGAATCCCTTATTGCATTAATTCGATCGTCGTGGAAACGGGAGGGTGTAATTTTAATTAATGTACTACAGGCATTAATTAATAAGCGATTACATTTTCCTCGCTTTTAATTTTCTGTTCATGTACCTTTCCTTTTACTATAGTGCGTGCGTGCGTGTGTCCTGGACCACGTTAGAAAAGCTTTTCCATTCAACTTACAACAAAGGTTTGGTTTCATGGTACTACCAATGTTAAGAATTAATTGTATTCAAAACAGTTGTGCGCCTTTGTGGCCTAATTCGGATTTGATGTTTCATAAAAAAGACGCTATGATGAAAGTTGTGGAAATTGCCAGCCCAGGTTTTTTGTTTTTAACTGGTGATCAGGGTTCGATACCTATGTAAATGCTTGTGGGATCCGCAAAAACTCAGTGTACATCGTGTCCACGATTTCATGTTTTTAAAATCCCTTGTGCAGGAAGCTTTTTTTGTAAAAGAAACAACTGCCTCGTTGATGTGGTTGTCTGGGCTCCTGACTGCAAAGCCGTAGGTTATGGGTTCGACTCTCACTCAGGACAAAATATTTGTGCGATGAGCAAAAGTATTCGTTCTGTGCTCAGACATGTTATGTATCTATATGAGTATGCTTTCAAAATATATAAGCTTGAATGTCAGTCGTCTGGTTGTCATAGTGCAGGCTCTGCCTAGTTTGGGATTAGACGGCTGTGTGTGAGAGATCATGATATTTATTTATATAGTAGCCTTCGATCCGTAGCTTCGTCCGCACCAAACATTTTCCCTACTTTGAATTTCATTAATACAGTTTTTTCAGGAATTAAATTAATAATTTAATTTTATTATTTGGTTTTCGTTGAAAGAGATGAAAGAAAAAAGTTGTTGATCTGAAGATGAATTGACTATAAACTTTATTCTTCATATTTTTTGTTTGTGCTACATTAACACATGATTTAGTTTTTTTTAATAAGGCTGACAAAAGATTTGGTTCCTACAGCGTTTGTCTATGATGAAACAAATGAATTTACTATAGTGCATGTAATAAGGACACATTTAACAGGAGTAAATACAGAATAAATACATAGAAATGTAAATTCAGGGTAAATATTAAAAAAAATAAGTTTGGCATACATTGAACAAATAAATGACGCCTTAGCTCATATTCAGTATGTCGACAGACTATGCATGTATTTGTTATCTTATTCAAAAGCCCGGCTTGCCCTACTAAGCTATGTGCTATTCCCGCAACGCTCAAATTTAAAAATAAACTATTCGAATTATATGCTAATTAAGATTTATAAGTTTACTCCTTAGTAGGGCAAGCCGGGCTTTTGGGTTTGTATGATAGTACCGCCACTGGTTATGTATATCATCACATCATTTATATCTGCCCTCATTGGGACAAGGGTCACCAAAGAAAATATTTGGCGATCGTCCATTAACAAACGCGACCAATCAAAATTCAACTTCGATGCAAAAGCTTTGCGTTTAGAAGTAAAAGTAAGTTCGCCTAATTTGACAGGAAATTGTAAGGAGGAAGTTCGGGGAAAGTTGGAGATCGGCAAACTTACAGAGACGGTTGAATTTGTCGTTAAGCTTCTTGGTTATTGGTACCGGAACCGACGCCTTTGAACGCCTGTCGAGAAGTTTGCCTAACCTTCTGATAGTTTCGCAAGTGAATGATCGAATAAAGTCGTTTTGAAGCATGGTTTTTTTGAAGGGTTACCAGAAATTTTTTCTCTATTGAGTAGAATTTATAAAATGCCTAAATCAGACATTATCAAACATGCACTGAAAGTGTTTAGTAATAGAACTCTTGCAAAGGCCGACTGAAAAGGTACTCAAAAGGGTCCACATCTTTACTAGTGTATTGTTAGACGATTAGTAAATTACGGTGGTAGACTCACTCAGAAGCTCCCGCTGCTGTTGATAAGACCGGCTCGGGCCGGATAAGTACCACAATCCCAAAGAAAATCGACGTGAAGTGGAAGTGTTTTTGCTTCCGCGTTTCGTCCGGTGAATGAGGTGGCTTGTGACTCAACCCCCTTCCTCTCCCTCCCACCCATTCATCTCTCTCTTGATTGACACAAAAATTGCCACCTTTAAAGTTGGCAATGTATTTGCAAGTTTTTCTATGTGAATGTGGGTAGTGTTAATCGTTTACCATCAGGTGAGCCGTTTGTTTGTTTGCCTTTTATTCCACAAAATATGAAAAATATCCCCCGTATACCCGGAATGTGGAAGCATTTGAGCTTTTTTGCAGAGTCCCTTTGGGGTACCACTGCATTATTAGGTATTCCGCCAAGCAATAATATGTGAGCACTTCTGTGTACCTTTTTTTTGTTGCCTAATATTTTCTGGAAAGAGATATACCATCTATACTATGTTTAACTTATCGTTTGACAATACAGTGTTAGGAGCGAGGGTTATGTTTGCTTATCACCAGGTGTGCCACTCGCTAGTTTGCTTCCCAGATAAAATTAAATCTGGATAAAAAAAAATCCGATAAAAAAACCATCGGGTATGCTTGATTGTATCGTCATTTCACTTCCTTTAAAAAGTAACTTTGATATGCGATTCCACGACTGACCCATGGTAACTCAGTGCAAGTCCTTCTAATTCAATAAACTTGAGCTACCTGAGATCGAATCCCAGTGTCGATACCAATGTACGCGTATTTAAACAATTTAAGTCTCGTTCCTTATGCCCTTTGTACAGAGGAAGCCTGCGCCGGCTATATAAATAGGCTGTTATCTTTTATTCGATATCGCTACTTCAGAAATCTATTCGACCTTCTGAGTCTCTTGATTTCTATTACTTTGTACATTTCTCATGTATACAGTTGCATGTAATTGACTTCCGTCACGGAGAAATTTGTTAACCGACGCGAAAAATGGTGATTAAAGGCCGACGGCGCAGAAGGGCTTAATATCGTCGCAAAGATTCTCTGCGGGCCGCTCGTTAATTTGTTTAATAGCCCTTGAGCTGAGTGTAATGAGCAATTTCGTGTGCCATGTTCCGATTTCCACCTGACAAGGCACCAAAGATGTTAATAAAAGAAACAATTTATTTATGTTACGTTAGGCTACTAAAATAAAAAAAATATATATGATCTCGAATATATAATTATAGATTTAATTTTAATAAAAGATTAAGATATAATAAAATAATAAAAGATTAAGATCCAGGCGTACTGCTATTGTAAGCGATAAAGACACTATCAGCTCTTTCTGCGTAGATTGGATAAAAATTAAAAAATAAAATATTTTCAATGGCAGACCGGTATTAACTGTAAATTTAAATCTAAAATAAATTGCGATAGAATTAGTTTATTTCATAATATCGAGTATTCGCGTAAAAAAAGAAATCATTACGATTTTTTCTTTTGTCTATTTTATCTTTTGTTAACTGATCACCATTATAAAAAAAAACCAACCTTATTAGTATCTTATCAATTATATTATTTTATCTCGCACAAGTATCCCGTGGTACCTTCGCCATTGGTACCTCCTCAACGATACGTCTTAGGGTTCTTCAAGAAGAGAGCCCATTCCCATCTTAAAGGCTGGCAACATGTATGTACGTTAACCATACCTATTGCTAATTAAATTATCATATAAGCTAAGCAAATTTCTGACAGACTAGTGTGCTGCGATTTAAATAATGATGTTTCCGTATTATTATACATTTATCATATAATGAGTGCAGTGGCGGTACTACCATACAAGCCCAAAAGCACGGCTTGCCCTACTAAGGAGTAAAATCTATAAATCTTAATTTGCACATAATTCCCGCAACGCTCAAATTTAAAAAAAATATTCGGGGTACCGTCACTGAATCAGTGCAATTTAGAGCATATTTTACTTGCCCTTCTTGTTTAATTAATCAATCTATTGAAACAGAGGTTGATTCCAGACCCTTTTTTATGTAGTACGAGCAAGCATCTCCTGATGGTAAGCGATTACCGCCGCCCATGAACATTTGCAACATTACTGCATTTGAAAATGCGTTGCCAGTTGTTAAGGGGGTAAATTTTAAGAGAGGGAGGGAGGATGATCGAGGGGGAAAAGGAGGAGGAGGAGCGGGAACAAGAGTGAGAGAAGGAATGAGGAGAGGGAGGGGATGGGCCACCGGCCACCTCACTCTCCGGACGAAATGCCGAAGCAAAAACACTTCCACTTAACGCCGATTTCCTGTGAAGTCGTGGTACTAACCCGGTTCGAGCCGGCCCATTCAGTTGTCAGTTGTCGTTAAATCTTGTCGTTCTATCTTTGGTGTAGATAAACACAGTATTTTATTTTTTCTTTCTTAAAACAGAAAGCATATTTTCCGCGCTTCATTTGTCTTAGGGGTGTCAATAAATTCATAATCTTGAGCAAATGTACACTACCCGTAACAATTATTTGTGAATCATACCAAGTCGGGACCGAACAAAAGACGAGATTAGACTACTTTATCCGTGACTACCTTTTGTTTCCTTGGTCAAATTAAATATTTCCTGCACATGTAGTCAATACATGGCGATAATATTGAATACACGTAGCAATTATTTAGAGATTACACCCCCGATCTTTCTGATCAAATTCCTGCTCTAATGTTTGGAGCGAACACATGGCAAGATACTCGCAAACGCTACAAAAACTACATCCCATCTGTGTAGTCTATTCGTGGCTTATAATTTAGAAAAAAAATATTTTTTTATATGTATTCATTATATTAAATATTCCGCGCACATCTAATCTGCCGTAGTTTTGGCGCGTTTTGAAATTTAACATCCTATAGATTTCAATCTACCGGCTTCCACGTAAACATATGTGTCCACCAACACAATTATGCGTTGACCGGAGACTCGCAAGGTAAACCCAAGGCGACGCAAGGCGAGCTGGTCGTTACTGTCGCCAAGGCCCATGATTGTTTAACAACAATCAATGACCTCTGGAATTCAATCATACACCGTGAAGGGAATTAATATCAAAGCAAGTATGCGGTTAGGTTAGGTTTTCCCCTGGATGAATATTTCCTACAATCGTTAATTGATTTGTAATCGAGTTCGAAAGGGAGGAAAGACTGATTTTGTGCGTATTTATCTTATTAATATCATGATTGGATCTTTCTAAGATACACCAGAGAACTCCTTCAAATGTAGCATCAGGATTTGTATGTATATAAATATAAATCTTATGTCACTCTCAGTATTATAATATGTCGGCTCCATATCTTTGTATGATAATTGAATAATAATGATGATTTACATGTTAACCGACTTCCAAAATGAAGTAGTTCTTAAGTCGGCTGATATTAATTTGCAAGTTTGATGTCGATGATGGTTTTTAATGTAAGAGGTATGTCGCAAGAAAATATAATAATTGATTCTTCTGAAATTATTTTGTTGGTTTAATTTCAATGGTGCTTTCCATATTATAAAAGGTTTAACGAACTTATAATAATTAATATGCCATCTAATCGCCAATTCTTTTACTATTTTTTTCTAAATTTAATTTTGTTTACGGCAAACCTTTTAAATGTATTGTAAAAGGTTTATCGTAAGAAAATATAATAACTAATTTGTCCGATATTATTTATAACTTCGACGTCGATGATGCATTTCTTTATTGTAAAAGGTTTATCGGGAGAAAATATAATAAACACCCTAACTGCGTTAACTGGCACTCATCGCGATGCTTACAAATTCGGTTAACGCTTTCTGCCGGCTATGAATAGCCCCAGCGGCTAACAAACAACATCCTGTGCCGCATCCCGTCTGAAATAAACCACTTTGGGTTACAACTGAAACGTATTTGGACGCGTTTCGCCCGCCTCGCGCCGATTTCCGTACGCGCGGATCTTGCAGATACGTGCGCGGATCTAAACGGATACTCGCGTATGCGCGGAGCTTCGTAGTCCGCTCCTACAATGTCGAATTTATCGCAAAGTTTATCATGATTTGATCTTATATTATTACAAGGTTTGGTTGCCCGTTTTCATGACGATTGGCATTTTTAAAGTATCGCGTTAAATATTAATTTATATACATTTTTGTGCAACAGCCACTCGTGGCCTTCGATAAATCAAACAAATGGTAATCTCCGAAAACACTTTCGTTTTAAATTATTTACCTTAATCGCTAATTGCTAAGTTCTTAGAGCAGCAAATGTTAATTCGTTTCAATTCAACGATTCGGTTAGCCTAGGTGTTAGGAACGCATTCATGCAGGTTTTCTATCCTATTCATTCATATTTCCCATAGCAGTTTTCATCTAAAGTGACTTATGTTAACGTCAAAGTAATAAAATCAGGGATACCCAGATTTACCCTCAAATCATCGCACAGTGGCTAAATAAAATCACAGATAAAAATAAAATTATTCACATTAGATCGTTTTGAACTGAACCGCCAAGGTAATACTGTGTCAGGTGCTTTTTAGGCCTTTTTAATGAAGACCGGACAATAAATAACGATAAAAATGTTACAAGTAATTGCAACTAAAAAGGATGCGCCCCGTTCGTGTGCCACAGTTAGTAATGCGTTAAATATAGTCTGTCTGTCCGTCCGTTGAACGTTAAGCGTGCGGTCGCGAGAACTGCCCGTTTTGGTGTCCGTGAATTGAACAATAGTCGTATAGTTAGTTGGTGGTGTTATTTGCTCTGTGATTGCCTCGATTTGTGTCTTGTTGAGAAACATTCGTTGCCCTGAAGTGCAAACAAAACGCCTTAATAAATATTAACATGTTTATATTGTCTTAATGCGGAGATGAAACCAGCCGTTAACCACAATGTTAAATATTTGACAGTCTGTGGATGTGAATGAATATGATTTGCTAAAACCTACACGATACATATATGGGTAATTATTTGACATTTCAAACGATTGTTTGTATTATGTAGATACTCTTGGATAGTCCACCTATAGAACCTTTGTGAGGTAGCTCATACCAAACAGTAATGTGCAATTATTTCTGCATTCTGGTCTAAGGGGCATTATTTTTTTTAAAAATTACTAGTCATCCATGTAAACCATCTTATATCTTTTTTAGGCCAGAGCTAAGTTTTGATCTGTTTTTTGGTGAATCAAAACGTCGATGTTTTTGTAGATTATTGGGAACGGCTATAGCAAAAAAAAAACATCAGACAATAAGCTTTAAAGGCCAAAAAAAATTTGTGAGTTTTGATGTCCTTACACAAGTATAAGAGATTAGATGGACAAATCAATCGGTAATGTTCTTGTGCCGTATTCCAATGTAACGAATGCAATGTAATCAAAAGTGTTAAAAATTAATCTTGAGGCATGAAGAGAATGACCTATGAAAAGAACAATGGACTAAAAAGAAGCTAGCATAATTAGTCACTGAAAGGTAAGAAACGGGACATACGACTGTAGTTCCGTGTTTGGATCGAGGGTGGTTAAAGTTTTCTATTTTATGACTACTTTTGCATAACTGTTAAAAGGAAATCTTCCTAACCGCCCGCTGGTTACACGGTAATAGTGATTTGTAATATAGGGAAGTAGATTTACTTAACGGTTCGGCTTTGATTGCGACAAAAACCACTATTAAACAACTTATCTTTTGCTACCGCTCATTATGAAAACTTCAACCCCTATAGGAACAGGTTCTATACCCCTGTAATACATGATGTTGCTTGATTGAAAACTTATCTTTGCCTAGGATCTTTTACGTTTAGTTAATTTTGTATATGAGGTATTAATAGGGTTAATTATAATAGGATTTCGGAGCGAAGGCTTTTAGCATTTAACAACAGATCGTTTCTCGAAAACCAATCGGCCCACACGCACCTCGATGTCGAAGCTTCGACATTGACTTACACTTAATCGATCGGGGCGTGCAAATGAGTTCCTTAACCCGCGCCAACTTTTTACCGACGCCAGGCGTCCGCGTTTTTGTCGCTTGTGCAGTGAGAACTGTCGTGATGTTAATTAAGATGCCACACTAACATGTGGTACGGAGGCCTCTTGAGGAAACTGTCGTTTGAAGCTGTGAATTCGATGGCGTGATTTCTACCAGGAAAGCTGGTTTCTTGCTATGTTCGAAGCTGTTATGCCGGAACTAATCGCTTTCACTCCAATTCAATTGTTTGATTAACTTCGATGATCTATTTCTGCGTCTAGAGTTTGCTCTGCGTCTGATTTTTGTATTAGTCTAATTTAGGCAAGTAAAAGATAATATATGTAGTGGTTTGATCAATATGGAGTACGGATGGTGTGTCACTAAATATCTTCAACTAATTTAATGCCATGCAATACTGAATCGATATATTTAATTAAATCCAGTGTTATCTAGTATCCGCACATAATCTTTACAAGAACTTACTGAACTGAACATGAAAAGGCTTTGGTTGTTGCAACTTGGCTCTGTATCTAAGTAATACCAAATAACTACAGGTTTGGATTCAAAAAAGCGCTCTCATCTTTTCATTTTTATAATATCTAAGACTGTTAACACAATAAACAAAAGTGACGTATCATGTTTTGTTGACAGAGGGCGAGTTAGAGACGGAATGGCTGCAGGCAGCAGGCCTGGGTTCGTTGGCGGCACCCTTCCAAGCCGGGCTGGAGGTGACAGAGGCCCAGCTGGGGGAGGCAGTGCGCCCTCTACCCAGGGAACAGGCCGCCGCCGTACGTCGAAGGGTGCGAAGGCTCAACCGCACCGTCAGGAGGAAGCGGGCCGCCTCCAGAGCCAAGAAGCCAGACATCAGAGACGTATTCCGTGATGTCGAGGTAAGTGAAATCAAAAAAGTTACTGACTTCCTCTGAGGGTTGAGCTATAGAGTGTATAAGGTCAAATGCCGCCACGTGGCCCTAGTGCGGTCTGCCGGTCTCCACGAGACATATTTTTTTATCCTGTTTTCTCCGCGATGTTTTCCCTCACTTTTGAGAAGATGGTAAATCATCATCACTTAAAATTGTTGATTACAAATTAGCAAATTCGTTTGCCCGCATCGGGATTTGAACGCATGATTAATAGCGAGCGGGAACGTCTCACACAAGGCCATCTGATCCCAAACTAGGCAGAGCCAGTACTATGGGGACCAGAATACCGATGAATATATAAGTATGAAACTTATATATTTCAAGCATATTTGTGCAGATTTTGAACACTTAGGCAGAGCTTATACCACTGCTTATCACATAAATATTGCCCTGGGTGGGAACCGAAGTAAAGCCGAAGATCGTGGATCTTCGGCCTTGCACTCGGGATGACTAACCACTACACTGCCAGGACATACAAAGGAACTTTGAATTTATTTGATTGTTACGTTCACTTTATAATTGAGGGTTTATTATGACTTTTAGACGTAAATATTATATATTTAAAGCGTGGTAATAAAAATGCAAGAAACATCAGTGTTAGATTAGTTTTCTTTCATAGAGTCAGAGTCTTCTTTCATTTAAAAAAAAGATGACGTTGGTAAGTGTACTTCTTTGTTAAACTAATGTACCTATGTCAAGATAGTTTATTCACAGTAGATTATTATTATAAAAAAAACATGCATTGTTTATAATTGAAATAAATCTAACGGCGATTGAAACTGAATAAAGGTCAGGAACTCTTGTTATCAGTACGTAGGAGAGACCTTTAATCGTATAAAGACCCCCTTTTACAACCAGATCGTAAAAGTTACGACTGAAATGTACAAATTAAATTCTCTCTGTGCGCAACAGTTGAACGTTCGATTGCAGCACGAAGAGGGTGATAAAGGAATTGCTAAACACCGACGATGCTTGTTTTCGCTACAGAATGGTATAATTTGTTCAAAAAAAATGGTATAAGAATACAAATGATATTGTTATACCATTTTTTTTGAACAATGAAAAAGTACTGAATCCAACTCATTCGATTTGCAGTCTGCTTGGGGTAGTACCAGTGTTACAAGTTATTCTACCATTAAGCATGTCAGCACGACTGTACTAGACGACTGTTCTAGATTGTAAAGCAGTTTTGTCAGTGTATCACTGGGCATAGAAATAGACCATCTCATATATTTAAGTGATGAGTGCAACATAGTGCAGTTTAAACCTCAATAAAGCTTAAGAAATGCATTAGTTTTTAAGTTTAATAGCCAGTTATTGAACTTCATTAGGTTTTTTTGCCACGTTTTCGACTGTTTTAAGGATTCACGGTAATAAACAAACGTATAACATTTCCACTTTCATGAAAATACTGACCAAGTTAATGTTGTCCATTCATTTTTAATCAATGTCGTAAAAAAAACATCTGTGTCTACAGACCGAGGTAAAAGATAAAGAAAAATATTTAATTTTTAAGGAGTTCATTTTATTTCAAGGTTAAAAGGGTGCATTCCTAAAATTGTTATAGATTTACAGACGTTCTCAAGCTTTTAAATCAAACTTACAGATAGTATATGTTATTTTTGCGATTTTAAAATAAAGTTAGTATAGATATATATGAAATATTCTATAATACATGTAGAGTATATAGACAAAGATAAGTTTTTGTTAATCATCTGTGGAGTACATTATCGATGATCGCGTAAATTCGAAACAATTTTTATTCATTAACATAGTACATTTCGGCTCGTTATACCCTTTTTGTAACATCCGACTGTTGAACATCAATTGACTATATAATTATTTAACAAAAAGGCAGGAAGATTATAAGTAAATTGTTAGGTACTACTTCTTTGGTTTGATTTCGATGTACTTCCTAGCAATCATCTTAATCATGCTTAAAATACGTTTTTATATAACTTTATGTACTTATACACGAAAAGATTACTAACTTGCCGGATCGCTGCATTCGGATGCTCCAAAGTCAAGAGTCAATGCTCTGGCCTTGAATTCATTCCATTGTACAAAACGAATTATCTTGCATTGGTCTAAAGATAGGTGCCTACATAAAATCAACTTAGGCATACATCATGTTTATTAACCCCTTAATGCACATTTTTTTAATCAAATTAGGTACAAAAACATAAGCAAACGCAAATTCCGAGAATGGCAATAATCTTCCGTCCAACGTGACAGATACGGACTTAAAATATTTGGAAAATTATATTTCTATGTTAACCGTGACCCATACGGAGCTGTATATTTTACGACATATAAAGTTACAGTGACCGTTACGTTCACGAAGCTGCAAAATTCTGCCGGTAAACGTTGCCCGTATATGTCACGGAAGTGTGCATTAAGCGGTTAATTAACTACTACAGATGCACTTTATGTTGAACAGTGACGTAATTACTTAACAAGTGACTGTTGTTTTTACATCAACGATCAGTAGTAACGGGCACTTATATAAACATTAATTCCATTTTTATGAACGTTAATTTATTATTTAAGTTTATATTTTTTATATTATCTCTCTGGGTACACATTACTTATTAAGATAATGATTCTTTATTTTATTACAAAATAAATCAATATCTAGCCTTGATATTTAGTTTAAATGAGTTTTCGAACAATAATTTAATGCAGGGGTCGGCAACCAGCGGCCCGTAAGCCAGTACGGTAAAAATGCAAAACAATGAATTAATTAGACAAAATGTCTACACCGCCCACGTCGATATCCTGATAACATTTGCGGCCCGTTCCGATATTCTTATAACATTTGCGGCCCTTGTATAAGAAAAGGTTGCCGACCCGTGCTATTTCACTAGCATCGACACTGTGGCTATTTTTTTAATTGTCAACGCAATATTTATAGCATAACAAAATTTTCAACGCATCGATCATTACTCAAATACAGTAATGCCCCGCTTTACGCGAGGGATACTTTCCGGAAAAAATCGCGTTAACTGAAATTCGCGTATATCGAGGTTTAAGATTAAACATAGTCAAAATTTAATATGTA
>DWHO01002200.1:0-13760 GCA_018247575.1 Eurytides lysithous rurik | reverse complement strand
CTGTATAAGTATATATTTAAAAATATATAAGTATGTATATCAGTTGTCTGATCACCATAGGCTCTGCCTAGTTTGGGGTCAGATGGCAATGTGCGAGATGTCCCATGATATTATTATTATTATTATTCCTCAGGTAATTATTATTTTAAACATTGCCTCGGTTTAACATGTTGCGGTGAGGATAAAATGTATTAAATCTATTAAGGTAACATATACTGTTTCGAATTTAATGGCGTATAAGAGCACGCGCGCCGCACGCGCCGCTAACGACCAGATGGTCGATTCTACTATTTTTACGGCAAATTGATTTCATATATTAAAATCAATGAAGAAACTCTTTCATCGCCGTTTATTTTATTTTTAGTCATTTGATATTCAGGGTGTGCTAAATTTTTTAAAGATAACAGAAAAATGAACTGAAAGGGTGGCAACAAAATAATACAACTGCTGAAAGTTATATGCATATAATTAAGTTTAATGCATATAATTAAAAAAGAAGAAAGATCTAGTACGCTATACACATTTTCAAATGATATTTAGCTAAGTTTCACGAAGACTCGTTCATTCTCAGACAAATTATACAAAACAACATAAGCAAAACTTGTAAAAATATATATTAGAACAGAAATATTTATTCTAAAATTGCAGAATAACCTGTTATTCCAACTTTAATGACTTCGAACCTAACACGCTTATTCATCTGTCATTCAATCCATCCATTATCAATTCACGAATATCTGTTTTAGCTCTCATCGTTTAGAGATAATCATTTAATAATGGTTTGTTGAATATGTAAAATTTTAAATAAATCTTAAAAAAACGTTTACATGGCAACTAACATGACACATAACGACGAGTCGTATCCATACTGAATGAACTGAAGACATCCGTATAATCATGATTGATTGCCAATAAAATTTCGACTGAATAGAACGTCTTTATAACGCCTATGTAAATCAAATAAATAAAACGGAGAGAACGTCTAAATTTTAAACGGGTACCGATTTCAATCGAGTTTCGATCGCCGTCCACAGTAGACTAATAAATTTTACTAATGAACACTGAAGAAGCTGGGTAATTAAGAATTTAGCCTCAGGCTACTCAACTGCGCTGACGGCCGGCGGAGTGATATATGAGGTAATATGTAATTTAGCCATTACTTTGCTTACGGCTTTCGAGTGTTTGTGTAATAAAATGGGAATGTAAAACATAAGAACCGGTGTTATTTCGCTGCGAGCATTTGCATCATTCACTTCATGGAGATTATTAAGCAGTCAATAGAGACGAATACAAGAAAATAGTTCATACATGTAAACCTGTAAATCCATCGAAATAAATAAATTGTTTTATTTTTATGCTTTTGAGTTATGTCACATGACCTATGACACTCTCCGTCCCTCAAACTTTGACTTAAAAGTCCTTAACAAGACATTTTGAAGGAAGGACAAACCAACATAATCTACTTAGCTCTGCGCTCTCATAACCCAGAAATTTAACATGTGACATCACTACGCCCAATGATTACGATGAAAATATTACAATTTTTCTTTAAGGTAAAACGCTGCTCCAAGGAGGAAATATCTTGTGTTGCAAGGGATTTTTACATACATAAATTTCACATGGACAAACGGCCGGATCCGGGAATCGAAACCACGACCTGCGACGTTGCAGCCCATATCTTAGTTACTGCGCCAAACGGTACGGTCATCAATACCCTTTAAACTCGAAAACAGTGGTGCTTACACATTACTTACTGATTGACGGAAGAATGACTAAAAATGCAGTAGCACCGCTCCAGGTAGATTTTGTAAAAGTCGACATCTTAATAATAATAACATCATGGGACATCTCACACATTGCCATCTGATCCCAAACTAGGCAGTCTGTACTATGGTAATCAGACCAGTGATATAAGTACTTATATATATTAAATACATACTTATATAGAATTAACACCCGGACACAAAACAAATACCTATGCTCATCGCACAAATATTTTGTCCTGGGCGGGAATCGAACCCACGTCCTTTGGCTTTGCAGTCAGTAGCACTAACCACTCCACTAACGGACCAGCCAATAATCCCTGTCTGATGTGTGCAGAACACAGCCAAGCACTGCTATAAACTGTTTAGTTAAGTCTCAACACTGAATGCCGCTTTACTGTTACGGTCAGCTGTATTGCTTGTCACTAAGCGCTCTTATCACCATGTCCCATTTTATTGTATCAGACCGAATTTGTAAAACTGTGACAAATTGCACTGCCCGTTAGAGCTTGGAACAAGTCGACGCCGAAATTTGACTTCGGCTTCGACTTTGAAATAGAAATCGATAGTATCGCCAACACTAGATGTGGTCTATTAAAGAGCACGCGCACGATCACACATAACAGGACCGGCACGCAATGAAATGCTAGACGATAATAAAATGAGCGTTCCACTGGACACTAAGACGTTTACCGCATTGATGTAGTGCCGCATCAGTTTCAGCTTAGACCGCAACCAAGATTTACTGTTCTATAAGTTATGCGGGCCGATTTGAACTTAGTTTGCAACGGTGCGGAGCAAGCGATGAGCTTTAAGCTGATGCAAGGGAAACTACTTGAATGGTGTTAATATGTCTTACTTTTTTTTATCTTAGCTTAGCTCTCAGCATTAGGATTACAATTGGATACGCGATGGCGTAAATTATAAACGTAATTTTTCATATCGGGATTAAACCAACAATACGGCACATAATAACAGTGTCAAACTGAACTATATATATAATAAAAATTATGTATTACATAGAGAATTATTTGTTTAGCGCATAGCGAATAGCTTGCGCGTGAATAAATCATGCTTTATTACTGTAATAAATTAAATGTGTAATGGACACTAGACGTATGAGGAAGTGTTTGGAGGTAAATCTCATTTTTGTGTTACATTTAATGTTTTAGCGTCAGAGAAATAACATTAAATTGTATATCTTTGCTACATTATATAAATCTTCTTATCGCTTGCAGTTTACACAAGGGCCGATAAAATCACTTTGACGATCCTAAAGCGTGTTTATATTATTTCACTGATTGTGATATATGAAGACTCCGTGCAGCGATGTCTAACAGGGACGATTTGAAGGCACGTATTTAAATATAAAAGCCGACATTAACATAAATGAAATGAAACAAAACTCTCATAATATCGTGTATAGGACAGGTTTTCGGCTTAACTATATAACCCATAACCGGGGACTTTTGGCAAGAGACAAGGATTTTTGGGAAGGGAAGTATTAGACAGAAACTTGAATCACTTCTACAGACTTCAAAAAAGCGAACCGAAATATAAATTAAATATTTACATGTTAGTTACATTTCGAAACTATCCATAGTAACTTTGGAACTCTGTTATCCCGATTGAAGCAAAGCAAAAGACAATTTAATGTCTCCGCTGTGTAACTAAATACTTATTGCCTAGCAGGACAGATCAGTATCGATTTGAAACAGTTTCGCTCGTGTTCCCGCTCGTGCTAAACCTTTCATCTCGGTGGGCGGCGGTCTCTCCGTAAAGGTCATTATTGGCAAATTAAAGCGGTCAACTACCAAGCAAATACCAGGAACAATTATTAACCTACATTCAAATTCGGTTCTGGGTATTTCACTCTTACTGATGAAGATTAAGGTTCTGAATGTTGAAAATTCTGAAAAGAGACCGATGTATAGTTATCAATGTTTATTGTATCAAGATTTTTACTTCTATAGAAAAGTAGAGGTGGTTGTTTTTGAAATGGGTAAAAGACTTAAAAAATTGAAAACTGCAGGATGAATGCCATTAATATAAGTTAAATATGTGTACCTACAGCTGCTTCTTTAACAACTGACTTATGTTTTATCATTTTAGTTATTATTATTTTCGTTAGAGAAGTCACCGATCGAAAAGACAATATCTGCTAGATCAACTAGTATCATTTAGATCCCGTGAGATTTAAATATTTAAAAAAGTTAACGATAAACAAGTACAAATATGGATTCAGCTATTCATACACGCATATATTATTAAAAATATTTTTATAGCTCTAGTCAACGTTTATGGTATGTTGTTGATTTAAAAACTCATACGAGAAACAACATAATTAATCATAAAGTCACACAAGAAAAGAAGTTATTACATTTTTAACACTGTATTGTATCTTCCTTGACATTATCATACAGACGTCTTAATGAGCAAGATTCTGGCATGAAGTATACGTAGCGACTAGTAAAGTGCAATGCAGGATAAAAAATATTAAAAAAGTGCAAATCATTATCATACTCGTAAATGATGTTTATGTGATATCATTCTGCTAACCTTTATCAATCTTTTGAAATTTACCTCGCGCAATATGCGTGGACATTTTACTTACATGTATTTATACTATCCACATGTACACATAACAATACAAATAATATGTGATTGTATTAAAATGTGTAATAGTATAAGATTTAAGAGAATGGTGTATTAAAATGAACACTAAATAAATCAAGGTTTTCAGCAATGGAATATGAGGACATCTTGCACCGCTGCTTTTTGCTAGTATCGGGCAAAAAAAAAACAAAAATGGTACTACCACTGATTGGTCAGTTATTTTACCACTAATCGTGTATAGTGTATAAGCTCAACTGCGCTTCGATATAAAATTCATTGTTGCCAGTATAAGTGTTGAGCATTTATGATGATTGTGATATACCTCTCTTGATAACGAGCGTAAGATGGCACTATTTTATCGACAAGTGTTTAGTAACCAAGGGCAGGACTTGCTTAAATCGTTATTCCATTTTCTAAAAAATCATTGCATGAGATACTCATACAACGATAGTAACATTTAAACACATTAATCTTTAAACGATTTGTTGCTGTGTATTTATTTATTTCAATTATTATATTGAAGCTAGTATCTTGAATCGAGTTTTATAAAAAGTTAAACATCAGCTGGGTTCTTAACACCCACCGCAATATTTCAACTAGCCAGTATTTTTCTTGCGTTGGCGCATGATTTATACACACATTGAATACGACGACTTCATTGAGTGGCTTCAGGCCGAACGTGAGTGGGTGTGCCACCGGTGACCCGAAAACGTAATCAAAGAAGAGTTCCCGATGAAGTAATAAATCAAATATTCTTTGTGCGTGAAACCTCTTAATACCGTCCCTTGTGCATCCGCCTTGGCCACATTTATCATACCGATCAACACAACGTTCGGTGCCGGAGTGAAAAGCATTCGCGCTTTAGCACGTGAGAAATTGAGAAATAATAAGTAGCGTACTTTATTTCGGCGCTGAACGCGTTTCCTTATTAAAGTCAGCGTGCGCCATACAATGTGGATTTTAATGAGAACCTATACGAAGATCTTGCGTGTCGCACTGATATTTAATCTCGTCCTTTAAGCAGAATTGCAGTTGAAGTAAAAAGAAAATACTTTAATGTTTTTCTTTTTACTTCTACGACGAACGAATGGACTCGCCGCAATGAAAGTTATACAATCGTGTTGTGACAATTAATCGAATCAAGGCATTATAGTAACAAACCTTGATATCGTAATAAGTTTTCATTCATAATGTGAACAACATTTGAGTTGAAGGAGAATACCGTAACATATGGCATCCCGTCAATAAATTCAAAAATGTTTTCGTTTGAAAAAAAACGCGAACGTGTGGTAAGTATAATATTTCTGTTTCAAACCCGATCACGGGCAAAATATCGATGGAAGGATGATATTGTACTTATTATTACAACAACCAGATATTGAGCCGGTTCGTAAAGAGCATTGATAAATAGATAAAGATTATTTAAGAGTTAGATTTTAGAGCGCAGTCTAGATTACAAAAGCGCTTTTCAATAACGCGAGCTTTGCTTTCTACTAACAGCTGGATCGCCTTTAAGTCCACTTCATTAGCACGCCATCTCGTTAATTCGCGTGTGCCGGTTCGCTATAAACATCGCAGTGCGTCGGGCAACGGGCCATATCGAATTACAACTAATGCTCGTGCCGAACGAGAAAATGTGGGCCCTGCGCGTCCTAACTTACAATTAATGCACATCGTACATTGTCTTTGATATAAACCAACTCAAGAGTAGTAAAAATATCACTGACACAACAAACATGTTGCAAGATTATTTACACTGGCGATCACCTAGAGTAATCGAGCAAAGGAGGTTTTGTCCAAAGAGTATACCTCTTTACCTTATTATATCTCTTTATTTATTTAATATATTTTGACTGTGTGTCAAGTAGATAATTTGTGAAAACATAAACATATATAATAGCATAAACGTAAACAAAGAACGTATTTAGTTATCCAATTTGATATTTTTTTTTATGAACAGGTTTTCTCTACACGCGTTAATATATAGATGTTATGTTAATATATGTTAAACATTTTAACGGCGATAAATTTGAATCGCAAATAACAAAAGAATTACTAATGGTCACGTAAAATGACAACTGTTTCGAGTAATAAATTTTATACAGCCGTAATAGAATTCAAATAAAAATCTCATTTGTATTCATAGACGATGAACTAATATTCTCTTAACGATTCGCTACCATTTCATATGTCAATACAATAATCTAATAATTAATCATAGCTTAACTTTGATAAAGTGAAAGGTCGGCGAGGTACAGGCAAACAGTCATAACCGCTTAATGCTTTATCATAATATTATATACAATAAATAAATCAATACGTATTATTATACGACTTCCGCTTTACATTTAAATTAAATTAAAGAGCGATTGTAAAATAGACTTTAGGGTGTAATGGGCCCCGTACAATAAATTTAAAAGGGAATGTCTATTAATTTGATAAGCGTGTTTATTAATTTTTCTTGGTGAATGAGATAATGATTCGTGCATTCAAATATTGTTAAAAAGTCTTCATTTCTTAAAGTGGGTTATTAGTGTACATTTCGGTTGGTATTTAAAGTATCAATTATGTAGTTAGAGGTATATAGCAGTAGTACATGTAAATTAACTTACGTACAAGCATGAAAAGACTTCTTGATTAGTTGATTTTCTATTACAAAAATACGTTTATTGATTAATGGCTTAAGAAGTAATGTAACTTATTCATTTGGCCAAATTGTTAAAAATAAAAAAAAAACTATCCATTTGTGGTAAACTTGCCGGATGATTGTATAAATAATAAAGTCTACCGGTAATAAGACATTATCCGCTCGCTTTAGCTAGTAAAGAAGAATCCGCTATGGCAATGCGGTATCATTTCGCAAAACAATGGAGGGCCGAACAACAAGGAAGTGGTCCGGTTGGACTATCAAGCTATCGATAGTAAGTGTAGTGGACAGAGGGCAGTGTCGTAGTGAGCGTTGTCCCTTGTGCCCTGCTTGCATACTTTCACCGCTTCCCTATGCATCGATATTGTTCGTTCAGACAATGCCAGTTACATGCTCCAGTTACTAAGCAGCGCGGAAGGTTACTTACTGATGATTAAGTTTGATAAACCGATGATTATTTACAACTATATTTTTTTCGTGAAATATAATCAATTCTATAAATGTTGCAAATGTGTACTTGAATTATACGGACATTCACACAGTGTTGATTTATTTCAATATAATAAAAATAATATACAAAATACAAGATTTATTTTCGAAATACAATTTATATCACAAACATCTTATGAATCTTTTCCAAATACAAAACTTTTTTTAATTATCCTTATATAAATTTTAAGACTGATAGGTTTAATTTAGCGTTCAAAAGGCAAAAACGAGGAGACTAAAATGTTATCACTAATTCTAAGACTACGTTTGTATTACTTTTCTATCTTTAAACTGAGTTTATCGATTTAAGTAAGTTCTCATATGAGTAGAACTGCTTTGCAGCTTTTTCAGATATTCTACCCTCGAAAATAATGTATAAATACTTATGTGTACCGGTTTGAAGGGCATTATTTCAGTGCAATTACTGCGAACCAGCATACACACACATCTCACGTTGCAACGCGGTATTAACCAGTTCCAAACTCGTGCAATATAAAAAGAAATAGTGTCACTTTAATGTAGTGCATTACGTTAGTCTCCGCATAAATTTACTGTTTTAATAAAATTAAGTTATATAGAAATATAGAAAGCTATATAGAAATAGATATTAATAATTACCGTATAAGAAGCACGCAAGCTTTTGTGGCATAGATGGGTTACCTTGTCCTAGGAGGCAGAACCAGCCCCCCTGCGCACTTTATGATTTACTTTAATGAATAACGTGACCTTAAGCGCATAATAAGTAGTTTTTGAGTACATTCTATCTGTCAAATGTCTTAAATTTTCATACATTACATATTCTACATAACATACAAAGCTACTTACACTACGTACACTCTTTTAACCTGTCGTGATATTATAACTTCGAAAATTTTCATAAAAGAAATAACTCGGGCAACAGTAAACGGACCATCAAAGCATTTCCCGTCGACGCTCTCTTGTTACACATTACCTATACAGAGCACCGCTTCTCATAGCAAGCGTCCAAATACAAGCCCTCAGGGCAATCTTTATTCCTAGGTTTCATTATAGATCAGTATAGTACAACTGAGTTATTTAAAATAATAACTGAGGCAAAAGGACAGGCTCGCTGATTAATAGACAAATATCTTTAAGTCGTTTAAGCCACTGAATGGGTTTCAGGACACAGTAAATATTGAAGTTTTCGTAAAGCTCTTGTCACGATTAGCAAACAAATAAATCATAAAGTTCGATAGAAAAATTATAGAAATGCAAACGTATGTTAAAGTCGTAAAATATTTTGAACGGATTTTACGCGAATCGAGTGATCCGTGCAACGCTTTTAGATTATTATTGTCGTTCGCGAATGAATATTGAATAATTTCCTTTTGAGCATTCGAAAGCTGCTCCAATAACAATAATATCTCCGAGGTTTTACGATGATATACTAATTATCAGATTTCACTCGGCACGATTATGGTTCTGCAATGACGCAATTATTTAATATCCCGCTTCTTTATTACTGAACTGTAAAAATTTCATGCAAAAGCGATGTAATCAGTCAGTGAGTGGACAGGCCGAGCCGTTGCGCAACGCGGCTCTCGCAAACAGTGCATTTCAACATGACACTAAAGTACCAAAATAATTCCCCAGTCCCCCTATAAACCGCCCACTTTAAGCGCGATTCACTTTTTAAAGTCACTTTCCTTCAACGGGCTGACTCTCGAAACTTTACGATGCGATTAAACTGTTGGCGACTTCTGCAATGTAAACACTTCAAGAACACGCCGGATCGGCAATGAAGTAAACCAGATTCATATCGTTGTCTACGTCACGCTCAATTTTGTGCGACGCCGGCCGTTTCTTCCTTTTCACATAATCTCTCTGAAAAATAACCTTTAATGAACAAGTTAAACAACTTGCAAACAACTCAGATACACTAGGTGTTAAATCGAAAAAATGCATGAATATTACAGAAGTAGAATAAAGTATTGTCATCAAAGTAAAATAATCTAAAGAATATTTCGCAAATAATACGATAATACTTAAAATAATATTTTGGAAACTTTTAAATATCTTAAAATTGGTTATTGCTATATAAAAAAAGTCATTAAACGATATGATACGATGAAATGTCGATACGGATTCACTTAATACTCGAAGATTCTTTGAATTTTTCGTTGAACGACATATATTTTCAATGGCGGACCGCATAAAATTTCATGCATACGGCGGCTGTTAAAATCCGATTGATAAAATTAGCTGGTGACAGGCGGGCATATTTAATTATGCCTGCCTTTACTTTCTTATCGTGATTGTTAAGATCTTTTCACATAACAACCCGTGTACATTTGCTTTCATTATTATGTTTATTGAGAGACGATATATCCAGTATAATAATTGTTTTTACTTATCACTGGGTCGAGCCATTTCGGCCAGTATTACCTTCGGACAACATTTGCATGATACTAATGTCGTGAATTAAAAAAAAATCGTTTTGTTTACGTCCTCGAGCATGGTTTAATTTACGCTAACTGTTTATTAAACTATCTAATCAGCCGAATACAATTTTAAACCGAATATAGACACGGTTTTGTGGCTTACATCTCACCTTACATACAAATAAAACCAGCAAATTAGCTGTTTAATAACTTTGTTTCTTTCTAAATTTATGTCAAACATGAGACAATTTGCACAAGAACATAAACTCTCAATTGTAATTCTTAAAGTGATATCTAAGCATTTACCTCAACGTTGTCTCAACTATTTGAATGCTGAGCTGTTATATATAAATATATATATACGTAATGTGTTCTGAGCTTCAAGAGCGATGTTTATATAACTGTGAAAATATGGTACTATCTCATATATATCATGCGAATGAATTAGGCTACGAACTGGTGCGGTTAAAACCATACGTAGCATTCCTTTATTTTCAGTATATGTTGCATCAGTCGCGCGACTTGCACGCCGTTACTCAGTTTCATAATAAAAAAATAAAGAAAACGAAATTAAGTGAGTATTAGTTTCTATTCATGCCTGCCAATCAATCGAATCTACAGTTATGCTCATTGATTTATTACTCGTTTTAATAGAAACCTGATGAGGTTTCCGGTCGCTAGCCTGCAGGGTACAGCATTTATAGCCTTAACAATCTACGCCAAATAAACAGTACGATCCGATCTGACTTCTACTACTGTTTATAGTATTTAATAATAGATTATAGTTTATAACCGTCTAACTTGTTTTTTTTATACATCCAAAAGTATATAGAAATAACTTTTTTTACCGACTAAAAAGGAAGGTGAGAAAGTTTTTAATTCATTCATTTTTTATATGTTATAATATAAAAAATGGCATAGTAACATGGTCCAAGTATTCGGACGTGCGTTTTAAATCCAACATACTCAAGGATTGGGAGTTCAAACTTCAAAGCCGCCAGCGATGAATTTGTTAATTTGTAATTAACAGTTTTATATGTTGATTTACCACGACGTCAATAAGTTTGTTAAATGACGTCAATAATCGATAAATGACAATGTGGTCGATTAAGCATGTTCCATATAATTGTCAGTTTACATTGATCTTTGATCAAGAGACAATTATTGATTCAAGAAATTTAATATCCGTATATTGATTGACGTTATTGTGTAAAAACAAAAAAGCCAACGTAACACGCTAACTATCGTTTTCGTCACATTGTTTTTAATTTAAAATATGTAGAAAAGCTTTTCAGTTACCATAAAGACCCATATAGTTTGAGAAACTAAACGTTTCATTCTTTTAACATGTTACAACACAATCAACTTTAGACATAATGTAATACCTCACATTTAAATCAAGTAAAGTCAGCAGTTTTAAGCTTAGTATCAAATTATAATACTATGTATGATCCACAGAAAGTTCATTCATTGCGTTCGCTTTTTATTAAAACCATCATCATCATATTATCCTGTACCGATCCATTGATGGAAACATGTCTCATCCTTGTCACACAATTCTTTACGGTTTTGAACTGGATTCACGTTCTGCCATGCACTTTGACGTCATTGACCCATCTGATTTGTGGTCTACCGACTGGTCTTTCTTCCCGGGGTCCCAAACCGTCATCGCTTTAGTCCATCGCCATTGGTCCGTCTGGCCCAGTATCTTCCCACCTCCACTTGAACTCCGTAATGCGTCGTCCTATATTTATTTCATCGTGTTTATTTTTTACTGCAATAATAAAACCTAACTGGTAATTGGATTTGATGACCCGTTTGGTGCAGTTGCTAAACTTATTGGCTTTGACGTTGTTGGTCGTGGGTTCGATTCCCACCGCAGCCAAATTTGTACGAACCGCAAATAATTGTTCCGGTTCTGGGCATGTTTCAGCGTGAAATCTGTGTATATAAAACGCTCTTATGACACAATATATTTCTATCTGAAAATAGGGGCAGCGTTTTTTAAAAAACAAAGAGAGAATTTATTTCGGTCTATTTCTCCGCTGTGTATCGAAGTGTTTTTATTTATCTAGACATCCTGCAGACTGAATGTAAATCTAATATTGATGGGGCCGGCTGCCCGCGTTTTGCGCGGTGCAAATTTCACCACCGCAACTCGGACCGTTTTAATTGCACAGCATCATGTAGGTGGACCTAATTGGCCAGTAAATCACACCCGCTCACTCAAACGATAACATGTCACGATATAAGAGAGCAAAGAGAGCGCGATGATATTTATGCGCCTAATTAAATTAGAGTTGTGAACGCATCGTAATGAGGCAATCTGGGAAGTATCTCATTTGCTGTTGAATTTCGATAACAATGATTACATTTTAGTTCGAATTAAAGTTTCGTTAAAATGCCACACGGTTTACGTTCGCGTGGTCAGGTCCCCGGTGCTTAATGGTGCGCATAAATTTGACAGAGGCCTGTTTTTCTTGCTCCTGTACGGCAATTTAACGAGACAAGTGATTCGCGGACAATGGGTGGGCAGCGGTGCTTAATTGATTTGTTTCATAAGCCGCCGGCCCGTCAAACGGAACAATAGAAGACCTGTGGAATTGGTAAATAGCCAAATATGTAGTTACAAATAAACTATTACCTACAATGCCTCTTATTACACACACGATCTTATCAAGTTCAAAAATTACAAACCTCCGCTTGAAAAACGAGTACTTTTTTATTGTCTTTTGTCTCTTAATCAAGTTTACCCAGACTAAGGCCAACGGGTCCCAAGTTCAAAGACATCAACATACCGACTTTCATGAGTTATATGGAAAATTTCAGAAATCTTAAAGCCTTAGCTGTACTGCCGATTCATTAATTCGTTTGACTTTCTAAAATCAATGTCAGACGGCGACGTTGCGTTTTGGTTGCTTTTAATTTCGATTATTTTCCCACGACCCTTTCGAGTTCCAATGACAACCATTTAAAAAAAGAATGCGTACAGAGTTAATGCGTAAAAGTGACGCGGTATCACGTTTCCTGAATTGTAATAAAATTAAAATAGAATTTGAATACTAAAAAAGGAAATTTTACGAAGTAATTTGTTGTACTAATGTACACAGGTATCATTAACATCTCACCAAATTCACTGCATCACTGTGTAAATTACTTTATCTCAACTGACGTTCATGCTTTTAGCCTATACGGCTCTATAAAGCTTCATCGGATAGGCAATTACTTTGTCATAGTACTGCTAGATTATTACTTATTTATTAGGTATTTTCTAAAAGAATTAATAAATAAATTTGAAATAGAGAATGACAAAAAAATAAGGATTAGGTACAATAATACGTATATATATGTATACATTGTTTGAGATATAATACTACGGTGTTACCTATCTACTGTATCAAATGTAATTATTTGCTCAATTTCACAGACTCGAGTCATGAATATTGCTTAAACATCGCACAGAAAAAAAAATTATAAGCGTCACTCTGGTGTCAACTTTCTATAATTAAGCGAGATAAGCATCGGGCATATCCAAGAGATTGTTGCCATGATAACATGCGCATGTATTACATAAAAATCGTACGTTGGTGGTGAGTGAAAACGCGTGCATGTCAGCGCGTGGACGTCCCTAACAAGAACGAGTGTCCAAGCGGTATCTAAATTCCGCGCGTCGCGTAGAGGCGACATACCGCCAGAGAAATCATCTCGCTGTCCTCAACCTTCGCGTTTAATTTGTCAAACACATTATTTAACGGGTATTTGAACCGGTGGTAGAATCATTAGACGTCAAAAAGCGATTGTAAACCAATCCAATTTTGAATAAAGAATTTTGACTTTGACTTT
>DWHO01002199.1:0-13760 GCA_018247575.1 Eurytides lysithous rurik | reverse complement strand
ATTTGCCCCGGGTGGGAATCGAACCCACGACCTGCGACGCCGAAGTCAATAGCTTAGCATCTGCGCCAAACGGTCATATGCTGAACGATAAAGGTATGAATTCAATGATTGAATTCATACCTTTATCGTTCAGCGTATTTCCCCTGTAGTATATCGACGCTGGTAAGCAAAAAACGTAGTAAATGACACATGCAGTCATTTGTTTTTAATAACATTTTTGAAATTGGTAAATTAAACCATATCGATTGCAGTGGCGGTACTAGCATTCAAGCCCAAAACCCCGTCTTGCCCTACAAAGGAGTAAAATATATAAATCTTAATTAGCATATAATTCCCGAATAATTTATTTTTAAATTTGAGCGTTACGGGAATTATGTGCTAATAAAGATTTATCAATTTTACTCCTCAGTAGATCAAGCCGGGCTTTTAAGCGTGTATGGTAGTACCGCCACTGATCGATTGGTGTGTCTGGTAAAGATTTTTGATTTTGCTGGCAGTGTTTTTGTCTTCAGCGTCGATGTTTTCGCTCGACAAGTCGTAAAATGCTCTTTTTCATGAAGGTTAAAACTGCTGTAACAATATTTAAGCTTACGAAATAATGATAATGGTATCACTTACGTCTTAATTGCCATTAAATTATTTAAAATTATTAAAAATCTTTTTTACACTAATACCACAATACGGTAAAAAGAAAGAAAGGATTTTAGTTATGTTTGTCCAGAATTTAGTACGTATTAATTGTACGATATAAACTATTAGAAGAACCAGTGTATTAACAACTCGAAAATATGAATAATAGTTAACACTATGAACTATTTTCGTCTATTTTGAAATCGCTATTTTGCTAAAATAGTGACATCAGATATCCAATTCGTGGAAACTAGCATTTCCACGGATTAGGCGATCCGATGAAGCTTTACAGAACCGCATAGGCTAAAAGCGTCAACGTCACTTAAGATAAGATAAGATAAGATAAAGTTTAAAAGGTGATATATGATATAATTATTGTGTCATAATGTTTCACGAGACCATAGGTTGACCTGGATAATAAACATGAAGTTTGACTGTGTACGAGTAAATTATTGTTTTACTGAAATAAAATAAAAAGTATAAATACTGAAATCTATAGCAACAAAACTTTGAAAGCTACACCTGTGTGCTACTTACATTTTCTACACGACTTTTTTTTCAATCAGTAGGGAGACATATCGTAGTGGGTATACATATGTGACGTCGAGACAAAAAGGTGACTCGAATGGAGGCGATATCAAATATTCCTTTGTTTTCGAGTACACGATTAATGTCGGTATACACTAACTACTTTGTAAAGGTGAAGAAATAGAATTCTCTCTTTAAAACAATTTGTAGTTTGACAAATGGAATAAGGTTTAGTAATTTCGAGTGGTATCTACTCGAAATTACTGCATAACGGTGACATCAAGGCTTAACGGCTTAACAGTTAGCCTTAATGCCACCACGCTACAATACATAACGTATTAAAAATTGAAAAAAAAATCCCTTCCCCCTTCTCGACTTCTATAAGAAAAAGTTATGTAAACGTTTTTTATGAAACAGACTGACAAACAAGCAAGCGGCTCACTTAATGGTAAGCTATCACCGCCGTCTCGGACATTTGTAATATTAAAAACTTGCAATGTTTTTGAAAGAGGGAGGAATGAGTGAGAAGTAGAAAAGGGGATAGAGGGACTAAACGTGAAAGCTAAACTACTTCCACTCCACGCCGATTATCTGTGAGGTCTTGTTTGAAATTAGCGTCGACGAACGACGATTTATATTATATTTAATGAAACTAAGTTAATACGTTTAGCAATCACACACAGAAAAATATGCATCATTTCGCTGACGCAGTCGGGTGATAGAACATTTACAGAACGGGACCAACTGAGATATAGGACGTCCGAATGTCATAGTCACCTTGACGGTCGTCACCAATATAATACATTACAGTCTTAAGCCATGTAATGACGATCTGTTGCTTGGTGGGTGGCAGTCAAATAAACAGATACACTGTCGGGTTATATAAAAAATAAGAAAAAGTTAAGGATTTAAAAAAAATGTATATTCATAATTTAACTTTTAGCATCCAGAAAGACTTATTTAACACAATGTGCTAGCACGATTGTAATGTTTCTTCACCTCACAACGACAATAGGTACAAGCTACTTGCACTTTTGTTGTAGTGACGAAAGTACAGTCTACATTTGTACACAGCGGACGATGAATAATAGGCATTCGAGCGCCAGACGAAACACAGTCGTTGGGAAATCGTAAACAAAACTTAAAAACGGAACGGGAACACTTGCCGAATGAAACTGGCCATACACACTGCTGAACACAATGGCGTTGAAAATGGAACACTAATTATAAGCAAAAGAAAAAAGAATATTTTAATAGTTAACATTATGTTTGAAATGGAAAATTAAACAATGCGAAATATTTTTAATAGTTAAAATTGTAACATCGACAACAACTTTTTTCGCGAACGACAAACAAACAGTGGCGGTACTACCAAACAAGCCCAAAAGCCCGGCTTGCCCTATTAAGGAGAATTTTTTTTTATTTCTATGTTGAAGCAAGACTACAAACGGTTAGGACATCGAGAAAATTCCGAAAATTGAATTAAAAACTTTTATTATACTGTCCGAAACACACATACGTCACATCCATAAACAAGCGGAAATCGCTTACCATTATGTTGACGAGTCACATGTTCGTTTGCCACCTAATCCGTTAAAAATGATCACCTTCAAAATTAAACGTAATTGAATGATTTGAATATGTAAAATCTCTAAAATAACATTCGTGAATGCGCCAATGCATGAAATAGTTTTTTTAGTTCAAGTATTGTATATAATACAAGTGATGATTGACCGAGAGAAACGAATAAACTTACATTCTGATTTATAATATAATATCAATGAATAATCAACTAAAATACATATCGCGTAAAAAATATAGCACTTGGAAAAGATATAATACAAAAAATTCTGTGTACTATGCTAGCATTCAGAACGCTTTGTTGAGTCGCAAATAATAAATTCAGTAGACGCTGGGGATTTTTATAAAGCACTTGGCATGCTTTCTGCGTTTCTAACAAACGATCTCCTGCAGTATAGGGGACAACTTGCCTGATACATAATAATAATAAGGAAAAACAACATATTCACTTCTAAGACGGCCAACGAACATCTTCATAGTGTTATCTTTCCTTCGTTGTGAATATATCATTCCTAAATATATGCCGCTTGTTCGTTCTATTTTTGGTGTTTTAATTAGAAACGTTACTCCAGCTCTACTGAGCTGCGTAATTTGAATTAACGGTTCGTAGAAGTCCGAAAGATGTACATTTGCGTCCGTAATAGTCTATTTTTAAAGTTCTCTTAAGACTTGGAACACGGCGGGTTAAAGGACCAATATACATTTTTTTTTATTTATGGATTAGGCTGATAAACGAGCAAGCGGCTCACCTGATGGTAAGTGATTACCGCCGCCAATGGACATTTGCAGCATTACAGAACTTGCAAATGCGTTGCCAGCCTTTATGGAGGGGAATTTTAAAAAGAGGGAGGGAGAAGAAGTGAGAGAGCGCGGTGGAGAGCAAAGGGGGGGGGGTATATAGGCCACTGGCCACCAGCTTTACAATAGCCAATTACTACAAATGCCATGTGCCAATAATGCCCTTTAATACTATCCTAGAATTTATGGAGAAAAACTTTATTACTTAAAACCTGCCCTATTATATGACATTAAGTATTGAAAGGAATAGTGACAAAAGCGTTTATTGTGCCTATCGGCTTAAACCGCTTGCTCCGAACCAAATTGTTAAGGATAGCTCTTGTCAGTTTACAATAAATAAATTGATATCCGTTAACCTTCATAATAATAAACATAAAGAGAACTCTCTTTAAAAAAAAAACAAGTGACAACCTAACGTCAACCTTAATCTTAATATAGACTTCATTTTAGACCATGTATAGTGAAAAACGTCGAGCAATTTGTTGATGTCAATTTATTAATTTTTCTATTTTGGTGTTTATCTAATCTAATTTTTCTATTTGGTACGTTAAATCGTCGTACCTTAAACCGTGTTTCATCGTGTTAGATGACATTTCACTTAAAGAACTATTATTTTATTTAATAAGTCTATTTGTAGAAACCGTAAAAAAGGAATAAAAAAGGGCGGACTTGATACCTTTTGACATTCTCTTTCAGTCAACCTATGAGACTATGTAAAGCTTTATCCCGATACGGAACCACTGGCTTTTCTCAATTCGATAAGACGTAATGAGAGTTGCATGTCATTGTCCAAAAATAAAAGAGGAACACTGTTCTATGCATAGTTATGCGCTAATGAGCTAACGGTTCATCGGGCGTGAATTATGTATATGCTGGGTATTCCGTTCCAAAGTACGGGGCAAACGCAAAAGTTATATTCGCGCACGGCAATTGGCATCAGTGTCCTATTATTGTGGCTTGTTTACCTTCGATCAAATTAACATTTACCGACGTGATGAGGTCACTACAACCGAGCGCTACGTACAATGCCTAATAATAAACAGCAATATTTACTGGGACTGTCTCCTATATGTATTCGAGGCTAAAGTAGATAGTATTATGCACTGTGTTATCTTTTTTTCTAAATGGCAAGAGTGTTTGCAAAGTTCGCCTAGGGTGCAATTATTCTACCAGGACCAACCAAGTAATGTAAGCACTACTGTGTTCGAAAGCTAATGTTACCGAGAATTACTGACATAGAGATAAAATAACATAATAAATATCTAGGTGACGAGTGCTATGCAGGGTAGAGCAGGTTCTACGTGTCACTTGTTGGCAGTTTGGCGTGTCGCATACAATTAGAAGCACAGCTTTCTTTATGGAGGAGGCAAACGAGCAAACAGCTCACCTGGAAGGTTAACACCCCTGCCCATGGGCATTTGCAACGTCGAAAGACTTGCAAATGTGTTGCCAGTTTTTAAGGATTTTTTTAGGAGGAGGAGAAAAGGAGTTGTGCCACCGGCCACCTCACTCACCAGAATAAACCACACACACAAACCCTTTAGACCGATTTTCTGTGAGGTCGTGTTTCTTACCCGATCCATTCAGCAGCAGCAGAAGCTGATGCATGGCTCTACCAACCCTAAACCTCGCTTGCTCGTCTCGGTACCTTATCTCGTAAAAAATATGTATAAGGACATATAGTTTTATATCCCTTTATTCACTAACAAACAAAGATATCATAACATTTTTGTATTCACAATCACTCCGACTTATTGCAATAGGTTGATGCGTAGCTTGAAATTAGTACTAACATTAAAATATTTGATATTAATAATACTAGTATTAAATATGCATTCAATCAAGGTAAGATAAAAAACATAGAGAAACAAATCACTTTCTTTATCTCTTCTATTTATAGAATTTGCTCTAAACGATTCTATTTTTAGCATGTATTCTTAAATCATGATGTGAAAAGCACACATTGTCACATCGAACCACCTCCAGCTACAGAAATATTCCAAAAAAGTATTGATAATTCATGATTAGATAAACATTTCATTAGTTTAGCACTATATCGGCGGTGGATATATTTCAAGCTTTGCTACAAATATATAAAATAAGACCACCGGCCGGATGACGTCATTTTCCAAGAACACGTTATGTCACGCTCACCTTGAGGTCAGCCGCCTCGGGACTTTAAGCTCAAAGGATAATAGCCCAGTTTACTTACGTCGCCTTAGTTTTGGTAAACATTGAATTTAAGGCAATAAAACCTTTTGCAAAAAAAATTATTACTAATTTTATTAACAAAAGGTTGTTCATCGAACAGTCTTCCTTGATCGCTGTAAATATTTCTTAATTGACTTGTTTACCATGTTTCTGGTTTTTTTTTTCCATTTTTTTATTACATAAGATTTTCTAGACTGTGGCTACCAAATTATATTTTTTAATTATACCAAATTATAATATAATTTACAATAATATAATAAAAAAAAGACTTAAATGTCTACTATCATGTATGTAAATTTCGAGCTTATTCTACTTTTATTGTTTCCATCTGATCAACAGTTTTCAAATTAAGGTCTAGAAATAGCATAAACAAAATTAAGAAAAATATAATTAATTTAAGTTAAACAATAATGTTTATAAACGGTTTATAAAATCTAGATAAAGATAGAAGTGGTTTTCTTGCTGAGTCGACTTGGTGTAGTACCATACTGCATTGCCAGCTGTTCTACCGCCGAGCAGTGATGTGAAAGACTCTTTTTTCATTTCTATTTTATTACTACTTTAATTAATACGTAATAACTAGGCATAGAGATCGTACAATCGAGCAGAGCCAAGTAAGGGTAGGCAGAGTGAACAGGTGAGCCGCTTGCTCGTTTATCAACCTAATCCATAAAGAAGCAGGTGGCTTAGCACCTAGCCCACGACTTGCACGTCTTGCTTCCGAATAAAAAAACGATATTTTAAAGACTATAACTGTCAACTAAACCTATTGCAAAAGAGACGGTAATAAAAACTCGCTTAGATTCTGCACGCCTATCGCGCGGCGCTTGGCACATGCCCTATAAAACACTTTTCATTATACAAAATGCACCTATGCCAAAAATCATATCGATCCGTTGCTGCGTTAAAGGAAGACAAACTAACACACTAACTAGCCGCTGTTATATATACATACAATTTTAGTAAGTATGTGTACTTTACCACATTATCAATGTGTACTTTGCGCGAACTTTTGCAATATAACCAGTAAGGTTACACATGCTACAGCGATTGGCAATAATCAAATAACTTTTTGACATTGAAGGTGTTGGTGGACGGTGGCCGGTCGCGAACGACACATAACCACATGATTTTAAGGGACAAAGAAACGGATTAACGAAACAAGTAAGCTATGCCTCCGGTGGTAAATTACCCGCTTGTTCGTAACAATATTTACTTTGCAATATTTTTAATTACCTAAAAATGTATGCATCGTCCTTCAAACCGGATAACACGGCTTGCACATTACTGCTTCGCGATATTATAGCCGGCAATACTAATCCCCATGCGAGCTCTGCAGAGGAGTCCTTCCACAACACATAGGTATGTTTACTTGCACAAAAGCACATTCATCCAGCCGAAGCGCCATTTATCATTCTTTTGTCTCGGTCTCCGTAACATATGGCGGAGACATTTCCGGCGTCGCTGATGTGACGACAGTAACGTGGGACTGAAAACACTTCGCAATCACATGTCAACGAAAATTTGACTGTTTACTTTGAAAGAGAATTGTGATAAAGAAGACTATACGTGAAAAATATCTAATAAGTCTATTAAAAATATCTTTAAGAAAGAGTTTTGGTCATGAGAAAATAGGAAATGTACAAAACAGTAATTGCAATTTATGTGATATTTTAATTTCACAATTTTCTACCTTTTTCACCTGTACACCTTGTGCTGCTGTATTCTCACCTGAAGAAAAGGAAATAAAAATATTTTATTCAATTCAAATCAACATTACAATAAAATATTACACGATCGCTAATATCCGATATTTTCTATTGATTGCTACGAATTTTGACTTCATTTAATTGTATATGACTATGCGCGCATTTTTATTTACTTAATTCAGCAACAGCGACGCCTGGCACTAGTTTGTATACATAGATAAAAGTGCATATTTTTATATATCCTTTGACAGGTCGACGTGAAATCTCTCATGTAAATACATTTTTTAAGAAGATTTATATTTTATGCCTTGATGATTCAACGATCTAAATACCATGAAAACCGACTCCCATGAAAAAATATATAAACAAATATTAGAGTATAGAAGATATGTTCGCGATATATATATTATTTTTTCTTGTCACCATAAGGCGAATTTGTGGATATGAAGAAGATGAAATACTGAAGTATATCATAATCTGTTTGTATTCACCAATTGTTATAAAAATTTATAGGCGTATACATTTTAAATATAAACCTTGTAATTTTATACAATAAAAAAACAAAACATTTAATCGCATTTTGAACTCAATTTTTACCAAGTTTGTATTTTATTTTTATTTTAAAAAGGTTAATTAAGGTTCGCGTTATTAGAACTTACAACACAAAATAAAAACAATTTTAGTACAAAAACGAATAAATTACAATTCGACGAGATATACGTGACATTTTCATAAGCTTACGTAAGCTTTTTTTTCTGAGGAATAAAATGCATAATGAATGTAAAGGGTGGGGCAGGTGACGGAATGAGGAAAAAAGCACGGAAATATAAGGTGGAAACATTACTAAATACGACAAGCAAATTCCACAGTAAGGAGAATATTTGACGGTATTTTGCCGGACAACTACCTCGTGCTCGCTATCCGTAAATTAACTTTTTTAACGAGATAAAGTGACAAGAGGAGCGAGTTATACGCCTGATGGCAAGTTTCTCCCCTCCCGCTCCCACTCCCACTATCCTCTTCCCTTCCTTTCACTCCTTCTCCCACTCCCTTTCGAAAAAATCCCCATTAAAGGCTGGTAACGCATTTGCTCTTTCTGTAATATTGCGTATTGCGCATTTGCACTTTATGTCCATGGGCGGCGGTAATTACTTACCATTAGGTGAGCCGCTTGCTCGTTTATCAGCCTACTCCATTAAAAAAAAAGTTATCTGCCCATAAAGACACAGTACCACGTACAACCTGCTTGAGTCTGCGCTGCGCTCGTCAAGCAGAGGTTTAAGATATCTCTGTGGCATAATTTCCACGTTCATAAAATAAAAATTAAATTAAATAGGATTATTTTGTAATAATGATTTTTAAAACTTCTTCGTTACGCCCGGTGAGTTGGATAGCCCAGGACAGAAACATGGATGACACACACCTTCAGTTATACTGCTCCCTATCTCTTGTATAAGTGTGACGTTAAACCGAATTAATACCAACTACTCCAAACCGCCAATAGATGGCGTTATAATTTACATGTCTATTCGACGCATAGATCGTCTCACTTTTTAAATCGAGTAACCAATCCGTAACATCCTAGCCCAACTAAAAAACATAAACGTATTTTTACAGATTTCATCACTTTTTCTTTTGAATTGAAACTCTCGAGTTTCACAAAGCAAAGTCATAGTTATGGGACGGAATCCGTCCGCCGTCTCGTACATGAGAAAATACGTAGGTTATTTTCATTTTTATAATGTGTAGTATTCCCATAAATATAAAATATGACTATGTGCAAAAATCATTACCCCTGGCGGGATTCGAACCCACGCCCTCCGTGGACCTATGCCACAATCATACAAATACAAACAAATTGATGGTCTACTACACTTTACAAGCAATTTACCCACCTAACTACACTTTTGACAAATTCCAATTACAAGCTCAAAAGTAGGTCGAAAACATAGGTAATACCTTGTCCGACCAAACTTCAAGGTGCCCAGCGTTTAAAAATATAAAAAAGTAATTTTTCGAATTTCGAACATTCATGCGGTAAACACGGCCAATGTCACGTCACCGACCGCTTTATCGTACAATTGTACTAAGCCCCTGTACACTTTTTGACAACGCAAATTCATGTTCACTTTTACATACGTTCCGTATCGAAGGTGAATTTGCACGTTTCGTTAGGACGCGATGCAGCAATGCGGGTGGGCATGCCAATTTTCGCGAACGTCTATTTTCGAACGCACCAAATGTGTTGCCGAATAGAAGTAAGCGATAATTCTATTATTTCGAACTAAATGAGCCGGGGGGATTATCCGTGTGGGTGTTTACTATTTATACTTAATGATTCACGAATGGTGATGAGATCTGCAGAATATAGAATCAATGCCAAAGCGCCATAATCGCTATCTACCAAACTAACTACTTCAGTAAGTTTATTTCTCTGACTATATACAAAAACTTGACTATACATAAAGAATAGGCAGAACTGATATGTCAGACATAATCTCTCTGTCTTGCACAGAGGCTTTGCAAGTGTGGATTCTAAATTCAGATATTCTTATTTACATAACGGATTCCAGATTCAAAAAAATTATAAGTGTGCTAATATTGTATAATGTCACTAAAAATCGGGATATGCTATAAACTAAATTTAATTAACGTGTAAACAAAAAAAAAACGGGACATTTCAATCCTTTTTTCTTTTTTTTTAAAAAAACGCTGCCCCTATTGTAAGATAGAAATATCTTGTGTTATAAGGGCGCTTTACATACATACATTTTACGCGGACAAACACCCAGATCCGAAACAACTATCTGTAATTCGTACAAATATTTGCCCCGGGTGGGAATCGAACCCATGTCCTGCGACGCCGAAGCCATTAGCTTAGCATCTGCGCCAAACGGTCATCAAATTCTATCTTCTAATAAACCGGAAACGTTGCTACAGTTTACAGAGTTAAACAATTAGCAGGGCTAATGTCACATCACCGTTTGAATATTCAAAATTTGAAAAATTACTTTTTAATTTTTTTGTTCTCTGTGTTTCTTTCGCCTGTTCTTCTCGGGCAGGCCAATTTCGAATAAAAAAATCTTGAGTTGAATGAGCGCAGTACAGGGCCAAGCAGACTTTATGTGGTACTGTACACGCCTTGCTCTCGTTTTATCACCTAATAAAATAATTGCTGCACGCTGTCGCGTCTACCTCATCTTCTCATCGGACATCGGTCTGACATCTCTATTTCGAGCATTGGCCTATGCGGCCCTTGCCGTTTTGTTACTTTTAACATCCACCTGTCACCTGTGAATCTTGCAATTTGGCCTGGCCATTTTTATGTCAGAGAAATGGTCAGGCCAAAATGATTGTGAGAAAGGAAATATAATAATAGTTAAAGTTTTACGCTTCTCACAACTGTATTTGTCACTTTGTGTCTGAGTTTGGTTGCTAAGCAGCTCACATAGTTCATTATGCATTATATATAACCTGTTAAATATTTTATTGTTATTTGTTAAGAGAAATAAAACACGTCAACAGAAAAACATCTTTAATAATCTTATGATCGCTATCTTATGAGACGTGGTATTAAACACACAACATACACACGCGGATGAGTGCTAGATAATAAATACAGTTAATGTTTTCTTCGGTTTACGTGTCGCTCACTGGGGGGTTTTCAAAGATTTTACACTGGACACTACTTAAATAAGACGGTATTCTTTTAACCGTACAGTGCTTTTTACTCTAGCAAATATAATCACCATTTATCTTTTGACTTCGTTGTAAATATTGCATTAAGTCCGGTAGCGGTGTCGTTAGCTTTGTACAGTTAGTTGAATGTGCAGTTTCCGGATGCATACACGTGCGTGCGATCATCTTGATAGATTTAATGCAGTGATGCCAGTATTTTTTTTTTGTTCAAAAACAGTATAAAATATTAACAGAACTTGAACTAATTTACCCTTTTCCGTTAATGCAAATCCGCCGTTAATGCAGTCAAGGCCAGAATTCTTCGAAATCACATAAGGGAGCAGAAAATCCTTTCCAGAGAAATGAGAATCTCACCGAGGACACTTTCTCGGATTATCATACAAGACTTAGGTCTAGGGGCTTCCCGGAGATACACAGGACATACCTTAAATCAGGCACTAAAACAAAAGAGAGTCGAAAGATCAAAACAGCTGTTATTGCGATACGCAGACGAAAAACACAGAAAAATTCTCTTTACCGATGAAAAAAATTTACAATCGAGGAGCACTACAACAAACAAAATGATCGAGTGTATGCACATAGAGCACATAGAGCTGTTCTAAAGAAACTTCCAAGGTAGTGGTCAAAGTTCAGCGAGGCCATCATCCAACATACGACATGGTTTGGTGGGGTGTCTCCTACCAAGGGGTAACAAAACTCCATTTTTGCGAAAAAGGAGTGAAAAATTCAGCCAAAGTGTATCAAGATACCGTATTAGAAGCGGTAGTTAAACCTCTCAACAACAGGGTATTAAAAAACGAAGTGTGGACCGGCCAACAGGATTCAGCCCCGAGTCATAAGGCGCGCACTACCCAAATTTGGCTTGAGCAAAATGTTCCAGACTTCATAAAGGCTGACGATTGGCCTTCGGCTAGTCCGGACTTAAACCCTTTAGACTATAAATTGTGGTCTGTGCGAGAGGACATGGCCTGCTCTGTCACCCAAATCTTGAGTTGCTCAAGAAATCTTTGGAGGCAGCAGTGACTAAGTTTTAAATGGAAGTCGTTCGTAAATCCATCGAAGAATGACCCGACCGTTTAAAAGCATGCATTAAATCTAAGGGTGGACACTTTGAATAACTAGCTTAGTACGTTAACATATCTTTTTCACTCTACATAATCACATATAAAACTTTAAAATAAAATAATTTTTTTTTTAAATTATCGGACATTTTCTTTGTAACAGAACTTATGGCTAGACTATGTATTATCTATACATAGTCTAGCTATCTCGATTAAATAGTGTAGAGGACCAAAAACTGAAGTACCATCTGGGAATAATAAAGTGGATAGGGTTAAAATATCATCGATATTAAATATCAATTTATAATAATTTTTACGTGGCCATTATAATTCGTTTTTAAACAGTTTTATTTATTTTACTTCGAAGAGCAAAAACGTGCACAAAGTAATTACGCAATGGTCTCTATATCTTATAAAATTTATATTCATAAGAGAAACCAAATAAATATTTTGATGCTAAATATAACTAAGACAGAAGTGGTTAGAATTATACATTTGTTTGATCGCCTCATAAAACAATTGTCACATAATTCAATTTGTGCCATTCACGATTTCCATAACTTTAATATTTTATTTAATTAAAAAGTTGTAATATCATAACGTCCCTCAAAATGTTTAAAAGCGACAGCTATCTTAATTTTCCTCTGCCTTTAAACTCTATAATTAAATTCTTAAAAGACAAGTTTGTTAAGGCGTATCCTGCGACTTGCTTTTTGAACATACATGACATTTTATACAAAAATTACACTCGCTCTTGAATATTATTCTTGTTTTTTAAGTTTGGGTTAAAATTTAAAGTTATTTAAAAAGAAACACATTGATTATATTGTTTTGTTACAAGACTTGCCAAGCGAGGTCCGATGCCGAGAGAGATATGAGATAATTAATAATTTTAAATCTGTACCTAAATTACTTAACCCTTATCTAATAATTTGCTTAAACTTGCTTTAAGATAAGTAAGTATCCTGAAACAGTCCGTGCGAAGTTAAATTATAGCCGCAAGCACGAAGTAATACAGTGTTCCGGAGTTTAGTTAGCTCCTTAATCAAGTCTTGTATTTATGTAATGAAACTAATATAATGTATGTAATATAAAAATAGTGTATATAATAATATAGTGCGTGTAATGTGCAAGTGAAGTAGGCATCGGTTATGTTATATCTAAATGTTCAAGTTAAAATAACAAAAATGTCCAGTACCCCAGTACTTAGGGCAAAGTGGAAACAAATCGTTATCCTACTGTCCAAAGTGTCATCACATTAACGTGATTTACTTGCTCTGTTAAATTATAGCATTTTATAAAACCTTTATGGATATTATCGAATTACGATTTTTTATTATAACAAGCGACGTTCAGAAAAGCTGCCTCATTCTGAACGTTCATACGTTCCTGAGTTATTTCGTATAACGAAGTTACTCTATTTATTTATTTATTTTTATTTATTTAAACGGTATGCACAATCGTCGTACATAGATGGACTTATTGCCAAAGGCATTACCTACCAGTCAACCTTTAGGTGGTGGAGAAATAGTAAGGTAGGCGC
>DWHO01002198.1:0-13762 GCA_018247575.1 Eurytides lysithous rurik | reverse complement strand
TATATAAGTATGTATATCAGTTGTCTGATTACCATAGTACAGGCTTTGCCTAGTTTGGGATCAGATGGCAATGTGTGCGATGTCCCATGATATTATATTATTATTAAGCTTTGGACCATTTGTTGGTCTAAAAGGGCTGATTACCTCTTCTTTAAGCCTTCTTACTATTCGTGCACTCGCGTTTACTCCAACCATTTGATTCAAGTCTGTTTTGTCGTTTACTGCCGCGAGGAAACGATTTCGTAGGGAAGTTGTAACAATAAATCGGTGGTCAAGACCATAGTTGCTCGAGTTCTGCCGGTACCGGCTCTCCTATTGTAGGAACCTGTCTCTACAAACCTTCGGTATATTGTAGAAGCCATAGACTGGTTTATATTTAAGTTTCTGGCAATGGTTTGTTGTTAATCCAAACCTTCCTCCTGCACTAATGCCACAATTTGAGCTGCTTGTTCGGACGAAGGATCCATATTAATGGTTACGAAACTTTTATTGACTTTAAAAGACTAATAATAAAATATTGTTATCAACACTATTGATAACAATAATTTAAATCGTAAATGAAAAAAAAATCGAAAAGAATTGATTTCAAACTTTACTCCAATGAAACACGAATTTGAGACTATCATAAATTTTATTTTCTATCTTTAAATTTTGTTTTTTTTTTATGATTAATGGACAGTCTCGACGTTTTTATTTAATCTTAAAAGTTTGCAAACTAATCAAAAATATTTATTCCAAAGTAATCCCGAACTTTAATGTAGTTTATGAGTCCGTCAGTGTATTTATAACAAATATTGTATGTCCACTTACCCATTTATATCGGTGATGGACCAGAAGTGCCTAAGAACGGCTTTCGCAAGCAGGTACCATATCTGTGTCCAAACCCAAGAGGATTTGTCGATGGAAGCTGATAGGAACTCTTTAGTCTCTTCATCGGGGTGGAGCTGCACAAATTTCTTTTGTAGATCTTCGTTGATCCGTGAAGAATCGACACGGTACCACTGCAACAAAATTTTATGTCATTTGTACTATCTTATATGTTAAACAGTATTCTGATGCCTATTGGTTTGTCTTTCTTTCTGTAGTGGAACAACGGACTGGTATGTTTTTTTATCATAGATATAGTATTTGAGACGGAGTGTGTCATAGGCTATTACTGATTTATCACGAAAAAGTATATAAAATTATTACGGCTAGAAAATTATGTAAGAACTCAATAAAAACAAATGTAAATGAATGGGCTTATCATAGAACGAAAGAACAATTTGGGGGCCCATCATGCATCTACCTAAAATACGGTTGATTAATATTTGTTTCTTTGAAAAATTCCCTGGTTTCTTACTGATTTTTCTCTTAACAGTTTTAATTTAATTTGTGAATTGTCAGTAATTTTTCTTATGACAACGAATAAGAGCTTGAAACAATCTAATATTAAATAAACAAAACTTTAATTTGTCTTTGAAAAAAAAAACAATCAATAAGGATGACAATTAAATGTCGACTAAGGAATCGAAACGTACAATACAGCCGACGCCTCCAGTATCATCACAGACGCGACTACGGACGTAGACAAAAAGTACGAGTTAACAACAAATCATAACTTAATCGTGAATTGATGTTTAACAACTCCCGCGCCTCGCTACTAACGAAAACGCGCAAAAAGAGCAATCCGGCCGCAAATAAGTGAGAAGTGCGATACGAAAGGGCCGTAGCTCCCGTCACCCGTTGTGTGTTTAAGGCAGCGGCACTGGGCCCACAAAGGGCAGCGGCGGCTGTTAATTTCACGCCGCCTCGAATTAACATTTCTTTACGCCACGGAATAATAACGAATTAAAAAAAAAAGGAGGAGACAGCCTCCCGCGTATACATGCGGCGGTAATGACGGTACACGAGCGAGAGGGACGGCGCTAGCTCATCAGGCCGGGCTTAATTAATGCACGATCTGTCGTTATATTAAAATCGAAGACGGCTCGCGACCGACGTCCGGGAGAAAAAACGATGAGCGATTGTTAAGTCAACCTCCTACCGGCGCTGCTGGCTCGATCGCCGCTTGACTGCCCGGCTCCGGTGCACCGTTGACATCATTAGAAATATCATTAAGTTAAAGCGATTCCGTATTTATACCCCACGTTACCGTTACTGATATTTGATTCGGGGGTTTCATTGCAGATTTCGAGTCAACATTTTGTTTCGCTAAAGCTGTAACCACCTAAAGCTTAAATTGTCTTAGTGGAGCAGTTTATTTTTTTGCTTTGTTATGCTGAAGTACAGTTACACTCTTCAGGTCTAAGGCTATTCGATATTGATAAAAAAAAACTCGAAATAAGTTTACGATTGGTGGCAGTGTTCAATACGAATATAAAAAAAATGGAAGAATTGAGAATAAAAATGAATTCGGTGAAAATAATATATATTTTGCTTACAAATTACACGTATATTAATTTGAAAACAAATATTTAATTACACAAATTCCATCATTGATTCAAGCTAGAAGTGACACTATGTTTAATTTATAAATATAACGCTACGACTTAATAACTTTAAGAAATCACATTTAAGTATTAGATGATGAATTAAATTTAAACCGTTAACATTTCGATGAGACGTCACTGTTTGTGAATGCAGTGAAGGCTGTTTTTAATTAAATAATTATCTAAAAGCAACTCGAGTTCAAATTCAGTCGACGGCGCGGCAGTTAATTTGTTAATTGTAGCAAACATTTTTAACTGCTGATTTACCATGTTCTCAACGTTAAAGAATAACAATATGAGTGAAAAAAAAATTAAGATATTTGAAGTGCCCCAGTCCTCACTGAGGCCGTGAGGCATCCCTCCCTTTGGACAGGGAAGACTCAGCAGAGAAATATATAAAACGTCATTTAAGCCAATGATGGTTGATAGCAAAAATTTTTCATTAGTTATGGGATACACACATCCCGCCGTACAACACAACAGCCTTTTTATTGTTTCAGTTTTATGTCTAAATGTGTACTTTAATCCTGGAGAACAGCAATCAAGTGTCAGTTAGAGTTTTTTTTAAGCAACATAAAACTAAAAGATTATGAATGCAATTTTGTATAAATTAAGGTTAATATCGAACACTTTATCTACACCCTTATCGAGAAATATGTAGTCAGTAATACACACTACAGGAATTTTGAAGATGAATTATTACGTTAATTTATTACGGACTTTTAAGATGAGTTATTCTACAGTTCTCTATGATTCGTCTGTATGTGTCACAAAAGTTGGTATATTTTCGACCGGCTGCTTGCTCTTACCATGCAAGTAATTTTTTCTTTTCATGTTTAAAATTTTTCGTAACAATTCTTTTTTTTTGTCATTGCATTACATGCATGTTTAATTTTGTCGTATTTTATTTAAGGGAGTAGTTTCAACTACAAAATCAACTTTATGTTACGTAAGAAAAAGCTTAAACAATTAATGAATGGTGATGAATTTGGAAAAATTAATGTGCATGATCATGTCTGCCGATGCAAATGAAGTGATTATATTACATGTGTACAACGCATTTCATAACAGGATATATAAAACAGAGGCAGAAAGCATTTTTACGAGGGGCTGCTAAGACAGTATCGTAAAAAACCCGGAGGAAATAAATATTTAGTACCGGCCGAATACTGATAGCGAATCACGTTGGTGATTATGCAATGCGCCGTCTTTACATTTAAAATAACCTGCATCGGTACTACGGGATCCGACGCGGCGAATTCTCCAGACGGAATACGAATCGTGGAAAATTCCGAATGCCCAACTCATTCACGATATTCCGGGCTCTATCGGGATTGTTTGTTACGCATTATTCAAGCAATTCCTCATAATTTATACACAAGAACGTGCACGGTCCTCGCTCAGTGCGTTTGACGCAAGAGGACAGGCGACAGTTACAAATGCGGCCTGGAGTTACGTCGTTTACACGGGTGCACACTAGATAGTAGACGCCCCGATGACACAGATCTTTCGAAACTTTATTCGCATACATTATTCTAATTCAGCCCGAGCTGGAAACGAAAAAATAATGCTGCAGTGAACGCCGGCGATGTTTTCATTCGATGTGATTCCGCTAACGGATGAACGAATGCAAATTGCTATGATGGATACTTACGCCGAATCAATTCAGATTAAAGCACGCAGAACGGTGGGCGATCGAATAACGCTAGACATAAAACACCGATCGTTGCTCAATGCAAATGAGCTTTCATCGGAATCCGAAAGATGTAAAAGGTCGACCCGAATGCAACGCAATAGAGCAGTACCTATTGTTGAAGAGCCATATTATTGCGAATATGACTTCCGCGTTGTTGTTTTTGTACATTATGTAGACCAGAGGCACCCGGTTCGTTTATTTATGAGGCATGGCGTTTAGGATTCCATTTCTGCTCGTGTAAAGCTTGATTTGCATGAATAACAATTTCCACATTTTAAAAATCTACCTGTTAAAGAAGACAAATCGAGAATGATTTATTCAATCGGACACGGCATCGAGGCCGTATGACTTTGGTTTTTTTATGGAGCTTATCTGGGTTACCGATTTTTCGCGCAATGGTCAAGAGGTCAGACGCTTGGCGTTTTTAATTGTGTATTTGTGTGCGCGGCGTTAGCTCGTTAGCGCTTGGGCCAACGGAGGCGCGTCCGTGGAGAGAATGAAGGGACGCGGGCCCTTTATGCGAGGGCCATTCGCCCGTGGCTAATGAATCAAACTCACGCGCGAACGCATCGTCAATAGCGAGCGAAATATCGTCGCTGAACGCACACAGAACCATGCGGAATTAATTCTCGTTTAAACGTGTGAAAATAAGGCCGAGACCCATCGAGGTCGGGTCCATTATGAACGGGTCCTCGATGGGTCGTGATTCGTACGGAGCAGCGACTTCCAAGCGCATTGTGTGTCGCGAAGAAAAGCTGAAATTGCATCGTTCATTACCGATATAATTACTGACGATACATTCACGTCTTTTTTCTCGCGATGACTAATAGTGACAAACGTCTTTCACATACAAAGCCATATTCACGCCGCAATTATTTCATGATGCGTTATTTCTGCATTGCAAAGACACAAAGGCTAATGTCGAATGGCAACCCGGCATTAAAATCCGAAACAATTTTTTGTATTATTAAAATATTTATATTGATTTTTTTTTCACTTTTTACAATAAAAGCTATTTTTGTCTATGCGTAAACTGTGGAACATGTCGGATTTGTAATTTTTATTTTTTTATATAAAATAAAGCTTTTTTAGGATTTTATCGCGTTTTATTTTGAAGTTTACCTTGTGAAGTTTTAATCATTAGCAAAATATACAGTTATTACATTTAACATCTAGAGGTCTTTCATGCTTGGTTTTAATTATTAATAATGTGATCGTCCAATCTGTTGGACCATTTCAATATATCTCTTAACTCATAATTTTAAAATATGTAGAAAATGCAGATAAACAATTCCCTCTACATATGAGACGGAAGTAACATATGAAACTAAACCGTCGGTATACATTAAGCATTGCAGCGTCGGCTATAAGGCTGAAGGTATAAGGCTAAGTGGCGCGCGGGATCCCGGTGGATTTGGCAGTAAGCGGCTCCGGAGCTTGTTTGCCGGGCGCTCCATTAAAATGGGATCAGGCCGGGATGCAGATTGCCTGGACGCTGCGCGAGCGGAACGCGTGTATGCGAGGTTTGCGAGGTTATCCGTTTTGCGAAATAACAACTTTATTAATGATATAAAAGTCTCTACTTTCGGACACACTAAAGCACTTTACAGCATTTTAAGCGTCACCTTCATACATATTATTAAATTACCTAGGGGCGGATCATTTCATTTTATTCTTTTAGGATTACGTTACGCGATGTCTTCCCGGTAATTATTATATGATTTTTGCAATGTAAGTTAACTTAAGCATAGTTGATCCCATAGAAATTTAATTGAAATTGAACTTTGAAGATATCGCGAAAAAAATAAGTAATGAATTTTGTAATACTTTCGGTATTGCTACAAAATAAACGTGGGAGTCGTTAATTTACTTTTAGAGAAAAAAATAACACATTTCAAAATAGAAGTAAAGCTATCTATACTTTGGTGTTAAAATAGTGGATATGCACCTGAAAAACACGCTTATAGTGGGTGACCACGGGCGTCGGTTGTCGTACTATACATGGCTGTCACATTAACTTGATGTGTTGCCACACGGTGGTATATATTTAAACACAAAAATTAAATCCTGATGCTTTAACATATTAAACTACTAATGAGCAATTGTGTTTGTTCACAAGGGGCAACGGTATGTTTGTTGGCACAGATGTAGTTTGAGTAATGAAGAGATACACACAGGCTACTTATATCTCGGATACCAATTGGAAATACTGTAAAAATGACCTAAAATAAAAATCTACGGAAAAAACTAATTATGAGATATAATAAAAATGCGCTATGGCCGATGTGTGTTGCTCAATGGGCACAAATACTAGACAAAGGCTACATTTCGTATTAGAAAAGATAATTAGAGAAAAACAGCAATTCAATACAAAGTAGATATATTATCGTTTTATGTAACTGAACAGTTTTCGTTGGAGAATCCATTCAGTGGGGATGTGCTCTCGGCATATCTTGGTAACCGAATGTTATCAAGCATAAATAAATATTGACAATGGCTTGCAGCAACAGAACGTGTACTCAATTAAAATCGGTATGATTTAGTGATTTGAAACAATTGTTTTCGATTAGTACCACCGTGTAACTTAAAGATAGGTATTTCCTTTAATCAGTTCCTTCAACATTTCGAATTTGTGTCAAATATACACAATAAGTGGTCAAAATATAAAAAAAAATGTTGTGATTATAAAATAAAACTATCCGAATGTTAATTAAAATGTTTAATATCTTTATCACTTACGCCCAGTGACGGTGCTACCATACAAGCCCAAAAGCCCGGCTTGCCGTACTAACGAGTAAAATTTATAAATCCCCGAATAATTTATATAATCCCCGAATAATTTATTTTTAAATTTGAGCGTTGCGGAAATTATGCGCTAATTAAGATTTATAAATTTTACTCCTTAGTATCGCAAGCCGGGCTTTTGGGCTTGTATGGTAGTACCGCCACCGCTTACGCCGTTTTGAATTTTGAATGACGAAAGGATTCCAATGATACCGTAGACATCTAAATCTGTTTAAGGGTTTGTAGTTATAGTGGCCTATATTTACAATTATATTTATTATGAACAAATTAGTCTCTTTTTTTTTGCAACGTTCAAAATAATTATTTTTATGAAAACAAATTGGAGAGCTAGATGAGTAGAGAATTTATTATAAAGGGGGCTCACAAATGCTTTACCCTGCGTCGGTATGATTCAATTTAGAGTATTGTAGGAATATCGAATGGTGTTGTTATTAAGTTACGTGATTGCAGTTCTCAAAATTGCAGATCCACCGGCGGTGCTAATAAGTGGACCCTTTATGCGCCATTAATTTAACGGCGGGCCTAACGGGCCGCGCTGCGAAAATTCACGACGCGAATAAAACGGAGGCCGGCAGCCTTAGCCTTCGCGGGCCGTCACGAGCCGCCCCGGGGGCCCTTGCGTAATTGTTTTAAGCGCCTCTTTTAATTGTTCTATCGAGGGTTAGGATTTATCGCGCGACGTGCTCCTCAGGTTTAATGACGGCCGACGTTCATTCGCGCCATTATTTCTGCATCAGCGGACCACCGGTATGCGGCGTCTGCGAAACCAATCCGATCTCAGACGGGGCCAATCTCGCCGCCGACTGTTAGGTAATGTAATTAACATTTGATATAATAGAATCCATTGTTTCAGCTCGCAAGTATTCGTGCGAATGTTATTTTGAAAGTGGCGAGGTATAAGCCTATTAGGAATCTAATACGACTTGGCCAAGTGTTGAAACAACTACTACGAAAGATGAACTGACATATTTTGATGTGCGACGCATTCAGTTTGCATTGGTTAATCATTTAGTGTAAGCGGGCAGTGGTCGTCGTCACACGTTTTAAGGCGTGGGCGTTGTCAGAAGATTTACGGGTGTATTTAAACTGGTTTAACATTAAGCGGCAAGGGAGGTGATTTGATCGTTAAATCGGCCGTTATGCAGAGATAATATAACCGCTCGTCGCCACCCAGGAGATGGCTCTCGCTCGTCATTTTTTACATTGCACAGTTTTGTGGTTGTCGTGGGCATAGCCGATGCATTTTTGTACAATTGTTGTACAAAACAGGTAAATAATAACATACGCTTATTGTTATTTTAAGGCAAAGATTGGACAACTACTATGCCATTTCTTTATTTAACTTAATCGTAGCGGTCGATATAGCGAACTGAGCGTGTCATTTCGGCTTTCGTGGTAACAATAACCGAAAATACCGCGAGTGAGCGGTAAAAATGAGCAAAACACTCTCAGCCGGTGTCGGAATGGAAATTATTCGGCGGTAAAGAGCAATTAAGCGGGCTCACGAGGCGCGATTGTGCGGGCGCGCTCGTCGTCCGACTCGGCTATTGTCCGACGGAGTCGGCAAAAACGCAGCGCCGTCGGCCGACCACGACCGAGGACTTGTACAAATTAAATTGTTTTAATTGCGACCGGCTCGAACGAATATCGCAGCTGTTGCGAATGCGAGTGTATCGCATCTTATATTCGTCCATATATGTTTGCAATGCTTTCGGCCTATTCGACTCTGTAAAGCTTCGTCGGACACCGAACTCGGATCAATGCTAAATTTCCATGGGTTCAATGTACGCCACGTATTACGTAATCCATACGTATGCAAATAACAATTGCATATGATCACGAATAATATTATAAATCTGAAACCGATGTAACGAAGCAATGGGTTTATATTTAAGATTTTCATGTGTGTTTCATGGAGTCATATCAGGGCTTCTTTAAAAAAAATTAAAACGAATATTACCTGTAATCAAAATCTCAAAAATGCGGCAGCCGAAATTCAATTGTTAAAGTGACCAAGATAATGCATGCGTATTAGTGATCGCTGAATGACACTATTTAACTTTTCCTTTACGCTAGTGTTCTGTGAGACCACAGCACTTCCTCTGACAATAGGACTTAAAAACATGGTGTTGATGCAGTCCGTAGAAAAGGTAAAAAATCTATACTTCATTTGACTAATCGAAGCGTTAAGTAAAAAATAAAAGTGAAAAAAAAACGGCGCCTCTTGTAAATCTAACAAATTGTAATTTATTTATAAGCAAAAGTACCTATACTTCTACTGTTTATTCTATACGTACTGAATTCCATTATCCTTACATTGTCATTTTGCAAAACACAACAGGAGACAAATGTAAAGTTTTTATTTTACAACGCATCTAGTGGTTTTTTTTCTAAAGACCATACTACTCACTGTTGACTATTTTACATTCGGCCTTGACTGCGGCTGTGATTTACAAATCCAGAATACCCATGCCATTATTTATTGCCGATAGTACGCTGGACACAAACAAAGTTTACGTAAGTGACATTGCTTGAACTTTTTATTCAGACATTTTCTAGATTTTTATCGCGAAATCAGTTTCTTTATCGAATTCAATCACGCATTAAATTGTTGTTATATTTCGAATAATTGATCGTATAACGCTGGCCGTTACAGTTACGCAGTCACCGTTTCATTACATAAACAAAAAAAAATAAACAAGGAAAGATTTGTATTTGGAACGGGACGCGCGCTTCATCATAGTCGGAATATCGTGACGCTCGTCCGTCAGGGGCCAATCGAACGGTGGGCTCTTGATTGAATTGATTGAAAAAGGAACGCGCGGGGACGCGGCTCGGGTCGGCAGGCCGGCCGGTATTTTTATAGCCGGTACACGTACCAGAACGCGCCGGCGACACATTCCCGGCGAGGCGACGTTTTTGCAGCGCCAACTTTCATTAGACACCGCGCGCGGCGAGACCGAGGCGTTTCCTTTTAATAAATGAGTTATGCGTTTATATCCAAGATGGCCGCTTTCATCGGACGCGGGTGTCGAGAATTTACAATGGCAGCGGAGGCCCTCTGCTTTTTCGTTGTCGTTTTTCGAGTCGCAATAAATTTAGTAATTAAAGGAGTTCGTGTCTCGAATCGCTGCCCGAGTAACGAGAGGCCGATGTCTGCACGTACGGAAAGGGGGACAGGCTCAAATATTTTAAAAGTATAACAAATTATCGAATTTTTTTATCGCAACTTCTATAATAAATAAAAAAGAGTTAGACGTTTTCCCACTCGTAAAATATTAAGAAGAATAATAGAAATTATCTAATAATATTGATGAATGGGCAGTAAATTTTCAAATTATCTTAATGATACCGAACGTACATATATTTACCGCATCAAAACAACCATTTATAACTAAATGCATTTCGAAGGAGAAACGCAGACGGGATTGTTTTTTAATCGTGATTTATATTCAGAGGCTCTTAGGAAATAAAATAATCACAGCGGCGTTGATTTGCATACAATGGTAAAATAATTTTACGCGCGTTTCGCCGCGCTTAATTCTACTTTTTATTTGGCTTTCCGCGCCCCTATCTATGAATCAAACGGTCTGCTCGACGAGAGGTCGTTTAAGTGTTAACATTTACGGTGATCGTGTTCGTTTGTTTTTCAATTTTTCTTAAGAGCGCACGTTCTTATTGTTTAATGGTGAGCTTCGAATTGCGTCGGTTTAATATAAAATAGGGATACGCGCGTACGCGTGGGGCAGACGGCATGGCGAGATCGCAGCGAGCGCACCAGCCAAGATGGCGCCAGCCGCGCTCAAACCCGCTGCCCGCGTCGTCCGCGACATTCTGCAGCCGCGATAAAAAGCCACCGTAGCCGGCCGCCGCAAAAAACACGCGATCGTGATACATTCGGGGCGAAGGCTGTCCGTCATAAATTCCGCAACAAAAGTGCGAGCGGCGACGGGCGGCCGGCTAGCAACAAAAGGGCATGACTTCTCCCGCAAAAAGATGATCCTTAATCTGATTAAATCTCCATCGCGCCGGACGTCGGAGCGTGAAAGATTAATGAACGTCTGCGCGTGGATTCCCGGAGCCGGGATGGCACGTAGGGCCGTCATAATGATATTAGCCGAGCGGTGGCCGGCTGGGCACGCACGATGCCGGCAGCCGCACGCTCTGACTGCGCAGCGGCTACTGTCGCGCGTAGAGATGGGTGATAAATAACGCCACAGTAAAGTCATATTAAAAGTTAGGTTATCTGCCGCTGAGGAATGTATGAGCATAAGAGTGTTCACTCGCAGTGACCGACTGCAATTTTCTCTCTGTTGATACAATAACGCTAACACGAATACTTTGTAATGTTCTCTGATACATCCGATTCAATGCCTTTTCATAGTTATTTGTCGCTGCTATTTTTCAGTTACCGAAACAACGGTTATCTTAAGTAACAACTTAGCCCATCTACGCGCGTCAGACCCTCGGGAGCTTTACGACGTGACGCGCGATCCGAGCCCATCTCCTTAGTTACACAAGGTAGTGAATAGTTACAAATAAATTTATTCTATAAATTTAAATGCGATGCTAATGTTTACCTTCATAATAAATTCAATTTTTTTTTGTGGGTTTGTCCCACTTATGCTCTGTCGATATTAACGAAGGAAACGTCTGACATAAATTTGACAATGAATTGTAAAATTAACAAATTTAGTCTTTAATTAAAAGGTTGTGATAACAGCTGTCTTGAGCTATTGCGATGTTTTGTTGCCGCCATTAGTTTAGCTATTTCGAGACGGTCGTTCGTTCGGACAACGTTATTTCGAGGCTGTTCAATTTTGGAACAGCCCAAGGGCATTTCCGTTTCTCCGGCTGCGGCAGTGGTATAAGGCAGTATAAACTTCAGAGAGCAGAGACTAGGGTTTACATCGCATCGACCCGTTTCTTGTTCCAGTGGTGGTTTTGCAGGAGACCGTGAGTTAGGCTTTTGCTATTTTCGACTCGCCCCTGCATCCTTGTCACTAGCGTTGTCTAAATTCCTGAACTACTTTTTGATAACAATGTATTGCACAATCCAATTGAGAGAGTTAGAGTATCCAACTCAGTATATCAGTAAAAAGTATTGATTTAAGTTTTTTTAACCGACTTAAAAAAAGGAGAAGGTTCTAAATTCTTTTGTTGTATTTCTTTTATTTGTTACCTCATAACTTTTTACTGGGTGTACCGATTTTGATAATTCTTATTATATTTGAAAGCTGGTGCTTGTCGTATGTTTCCATATAAATTTTAGCGATATTTGACGAGAAACCTTTGAGTTCTCCCTAATTATGCATATTTTTTATCGTAAACGGAATATCGCAAGGCTTCCTTAGAAGGTTAAGGTTTCCTCAGAAATGTCATTCTGATTGTACTTTGTACCGCGAACATGTGCCTAAAACTAAGTAGGATTTATATGAAGTCGGTTAATACGTTTTATGAAAAATTGAAATTATTTTGATTTTCTATGCACTTTATATACCTATTTTGGGTAGGCGGAAACTAAAATTACATATTATGTTATATAAGAAAACGTTTTAATGGTAGGACAAGTTTTATTTCGTCTCGTACATAGCATTGTCAGTTTTTGTAGTGCAAGTGTACTGTTTCGATTGCAAGGACAACGTTTCCAAAGCATTTATTTGCCACTGAGATATATCTGGACGACAAACGCAGCGAGGAATCAAACAAGAATGAACACTTGTGTTAATTCACAACACTTATTGGTACAAGGGCAAGTGCGTCACTAGCAGGCCCGTTTGCAACGTATCTAAACGCCTGTATTTATCATATCAACATTTTTTTCTTTATAAACCCTCAATACTATACTCCTTTCCTTAAGTTTTCTTTTGTTTTTCATTAAGCTGATGTCACAAGTATACGTATGTATATATATACAATAAATATTTATTTATATGTATGTATGTATTATTAAATACTTATTTGTGTATGTATTGTTATAGTTTTTTATGTATATATGCCCTAATTAAATGACAGATTGGTTGATTGATTTGTTGCACCTACCACTATTTTATCCCCACGCCCCGGGTTGACTGGAGAATGTCTCAAGGCATTAAGTCCGCCCTTTGTAATCCTTTTTTTCTTTAAGGTTTATGCAATAAAGAACAAATAAATAAATAAAAATTCATATGCTATTGTGTGCTTTTAGTGTTGCCACTCTTTAAAGCTTCATCCTAATGGCAATACTTAGTTTTCACGAGTATACACGAGGATGTCGATATCACATTAATTACTTTTCACGTTCGGCCCAGAATTTTAATTGGGCAGAGGTTTGGACGCGTAAATGCGATCATATCGCGAAGCGTCAAGTTGTGCATGATTTTAACGCGCCGATGTCGTGACAGAATTTCATTCGAACCACAATCGGCGTTTCACATTTCGCGCGAGCTCAATAAACACACTCGTAAAAGAAATCAATTGAGGGCCGAAAGAAATTAAACGTGAGAACGTATTGTTCCATACGGGCGCGAACAAAACGAGGAGCGTTCGTTAATCGCGTTAACCGGCACTCGGCTCGTTTTCGAGCGCGTTTTAAAACGCGTTAAATGAAACTAATATTTGTGCGGCGCGGAATCGAAATCAGCTGCGGCAGCGGAATTGACCCGGTCGCGTGGCTTTAATGGCCGTAGCAACTGGCAAGATTTGGAACAATATCCCTTATATCCAGTGGCCATACCATACAAGCCCAAAAGGGCGGCTTGCCCTACTAAGGAGCAAAGTTTATAACTCTTAATTAGCACATAATTCCCAC